>JAPMOR010015393.1:525052-537828 GCA_026543865.1 Argiope aurantia
CAAAGTTTTGGAGCTCGATTGATTTTTAAAAGAAATAACAGTTATGCGTCAACCTTTTAAAAACACATCTGCTTTCAAAGAAGCATACATAACAATAATGCAGTACTGGTAAAAGCAGGTAAAAAATATATGCTATTAAAAGATGATGATGAAAATTGCCATTTATGCCTTATTCACTGCCTACGCGATTTCGAGCTTCAAAACCCCCTAACCAAAACAACATCATGTTCTCACATAATAATAATTATAGGCATCAAAACCCTAAAAAAATACATTGCCGAACATTATGATAGCTTTATCAGGCAGGAGTAGGTTTAAAATGGCACAAATTTGGAAAAGTATATTTATTTCTTTAAAAAAATATAAGCGAAATTTTTGGAATTCCATTTAAGAACATGTTACAAGGAAAGAAATAACAAGTAAAAATTTAAAATCAATACCAACATTATTTTTTGAAAAAGATGATTTTATGGAAAAAAATAAGGTCGTCTAAAAGTGCCTATATGTACTTTACAATCAACAAAAATTCGGAGATAAAAAAAAATCCTATTTAAAAAGTATTGCTCTTCGATTACAAATGGTATAATAATACTCGGTTTAAAAAAAGTGTGGGAGGGGGCGGGGGAGGTTAAAAATTAAATTTGGAAAAAAGAAAGTCATACTTAATGGAGACTTTTCCAAAAAATAAAAAAAATAGCAGTGTACGCGAGAATAATTTTAAAATTAATTCTATGATTACGACGGAACATCAAACTTAATTTTATCATCCCCCCCCCTGAAAATTAACTGTTATGGGATGATGACTAACCCATTCAAAAATCATTCTTAGAACAATGCTTTTAGAAAAGAATTATTTTTCATTCTGCGAATTTTAAATGATAGAAAAATACGACATAATTTTTATAATTTTTTTTCAATAAAATTGAATTTTTTGGAAATTTAGTTATCGAGTAGAAATTTTTATCAGTCATTTCGTTCTAAGTAAGACGTGCATAAAAAGGATTTCAAATGACTCGCTCAAATAAAGTGGAAAGGAAGAAAATATATATATATATATATTCCAAGTTTGCAACTCTTTAAATTTATCCCTCATCTAATTAAGCCCTTATAACGTTTGATAATTTCTTTTATAGTTTTTTTTTATTAAACTGACAAAGTTGTAACCAAAATTTTTCTTTTAAGTGAAACAAAATTTATTTAAACATGTGAAACCGATGTTTTAAGTTTCCCTCTTCCATCTTTACTTATTATTTTATACTATAACCAGGTACAAATTTAGAAACCTGTTTTGGACAACTCAACAGCTTATACTAATAAAATTGTTGCTACGCATTTTGGTACTTTCCCGTTATCCGGGCGCAAATGACGCCAATTGTGAACCAAACGCGAATTTGGTGTAAGAAATTTGGCGGAATTCTACATTATTTGGCATTTTTCGCTTCCGCCCTGGAAACGGGTATCAAAACCTCAAGTTTGAGGAATTGGATTTTTTGATATTAGTAATAGTATTCCATTTTTTTCTTCGTATACAAAAAAATAAAAAAGTATTATCATTTAAGATTTTCAAAACCTTTTCACTGTAATCACAATTATGAGATTTTCTGCATAATTCTTAAATCAGACTATAAAACGTCCATATAAAAATTTAATATCGTTTCCTCGAACGATATGATTAACCTTTTGTTGTTACATCATTAATATCGTTTTTTATCGATGAAACCTCTTTTTTTCACTTAATTCGCTATTGCTTTCAAAGAGAACTCAATAGCGGTCAACATTTACATATGCCATCCTATTTTCCATTGTAGAAATGAATTGTTCCTGTTTGTCTAGCCCAGCACTTGAAGTTTGTGTCATGATTTTAGGAAAGCCCTATAGACGTAATGGCATCTTCAATAATTTCAATGTAAAATGAAGAAATAAAAAAAATGGCAAAATTACTGTTTTTATATCTTACTTACCATTGACAAATATACGTAACTGGCGTACAGCTCTCTGTTTATCTGCTTGTTGATAGCTGCTTCGCATTCTTCATTGTAATTTTGTCTCACTTTACTGTCGGCCATTCTAACAATTTAATATGAGAAAAAAATAACATTTGTCTGTTTAATTAAATAATGGCACTCTTAAAAGTTTAAAAAAGAAAATAGAATATATTGCCTTAATTTAACGAATAATTATATTTTAAATTCGAAAACTGACCGTTAGATTAAATTATTCACTAATCTATTGCTATTGTGTCATGCATTTTACGAGAAAGCTACTTAGTGAATTCTACAAAGGTTTAGAATATACGATTAGTAACAGATCGCATGCAGCACTATTAATTTTATTATTTATCAGCAAATTTCATTGTGAATTTACATTAAACAATACAAACATCACACAATTTTTAAAAGAATTCTAGTCTAGAAATTTTATTATGATAACTAAAAAGAAAGTGAATTTTTTCCTTTCAAATTAAAATCAATTTTAGTTTCTTTAGAAAAACCAAAAATCATTACAGCAAATTGTGTTTTAGGTTAATTTTGAAAGATTTACTAATAACTAAAGAAAAAAATAAAAAAAGTTATGCAATTGATATCAGAGAAAAACTAATTGTTTTTATTAATTTTTAAAGTGATGCAAAAATGGTTATGGATACTATGTTCTGAAAATTTGAGGAACGTTAAATTTTAATGATTTTTTAAATTAATTAAAATGAATAGAAATACGTTTCCTTAAAAAAGGAAAAAAAGATTTACAAAATGCACTTTCCTTTCTTAAAATATAAAAGAAAGGTTTAATAAATCTTTTTTAGAAAAAAGATTTATTAAAAGTAAATACATGAACACTTTGGGAGCTATTTACTCAACTCAATGGAGTTTTGACTTTTTCAAGTAATAAATTTCGCAACTCACAATTTACAGAAAGTATGTTAACCTAAAAGAAACATCAAGTAAAAATTTGAATATCTGGGGAACACATATATTTCTGAGATTCTGAAGTAACGATATGTAATGCCGAGCCCGAAAATATATATATATATATATTTATCGAATTGTAGTGTCTAGCTGCCTATATAAGTAGCACTGTGCATGATTACAGTGGTTTAATAATGCGATAAAAAGACTGATAAAATTTGGTATACAGCAAAAACTGCAAGTATGTTTGTCGGTATGAATGTAAACATAATATTCCTAGATACTTTTCCGTTGACATACTATAGACAAAAATCAACCAAATCTAAGCAATAAGTATTGGCGTTCACGGAACAGCGTCAGCATTTAAGTTTGGCGATGACGGAGCTAGTTAAAGAGGGGATAAAACCTATATCGGAAACTCAGTAAGTTTACTGGATGCTAATTGAAAACCATGGCTGTCTTGTGTCATTTGCCCAAGTTGGAAATTTTTTAAGAGCTGGGATGAACCAGAGGTTCAAGCGCATGTGAATTGTTACAGTAACGGTGAAGGATGAATATGTGAAAAGGTGATATTATAGCCCATATAATTGTATTTTCTTTCAAACGGATATTCTTTAGAAAATTTTAAATACGTTTCGTTTAAAACGTTCTAGAACTTTTAAAATAATTCTAAAAGTGAATGCATTTTCCGCAAAGCAATCGACCTATTATGGTAACGCATGCGCACAGATCGTGTTTTCAAATTTGTTCGTCCGGTTAAAGCAGAGTCAAGCATTCTTCATCCGAATAAGTTTTCAGTTCTCTGTTCACTTTTGGTATCAAATTATCAAAAAAAAAAAAAAAAAAAAACTTCACGTTCTACAACCACCTAATTTCCCAGATCTTAAGAGGCAACATTTACCAAATTTCGAAAAAAAATGCAGCAAAAAAGATGAGGCAAAATGAGATTTGTAATAAGTATCTAAATCTTTGTATGAGCAGTGTCAAAGTTCAGACAGATAGGATCTATTTGCATTCATTTCTAAGCAATTAAAAAAAAAGATTGGAATCTACATTAATGTGTCCCTTCACATCACTAAGGATGCGAACAATGCCAAATCGCCAAGGTCAAAAATCAATACGATAAGATGAACAAAACCGTAACTGGAATGGCCAGAATAATACTTCTCTTTCTTGCTAGAATCGCCATATTGGTGACACATTCAAATTGTACAATAAAGTAGATATCAAACAAAATAAGTTCCAGAATTTTTTGAAGGAAACAGTATTTTGGTCACATTTATGTATTTCTCAGAGGAGAATTTCAGTGTTAAACTAAATTTATCGGATAAAAATATTAGGATTTATTTTATTAGAATAGAATTAATGATGAAAATATAGTATTTTACAAAAATGAAAAGTAATTCTTACAATTGAAATAATATAAAATTGAATCTTAATATTTAAAATAACTAGTCTTTAAGCTTTAACGGAATATCAAAGGGTTGAAATAATATTGCTTGTGATTCTTGAGATTGTCGCCAATATGGTAACCCAAACAAATCAACAAAGTAGTCTTGAAACGATGAGTATATGAGAAAGGGAACAAAGTCTGCCACTCCTTATTTCTCAAAGCAGACACAATTAGGAAACGCACACACACAAAAAGAACTTTTAGAGCACTTTTAGAGCACAACCAAGGAGGCACGAAGGGTTGATTTCCTGTCTGAAATCTAATCTTGATGTTTCCTTTGTAATAGTTCTTCTAGAAATCCAATTCACAGAATTGTTTATTATGTCAGCCATCTTGATTTTTGACGACTTTGGGGCACATTAAAATAGATTTCAACCCATCAAAATTATGAGCGAAGTTATACCATAAATTGGAGTTCTTATACTTCAGCCTCAGCAATAATTAATTTTACTAGGTATCTTCATCTAATAAAGAAATGTACAAAAAAAAAAAGCAAATAAACCAAAACTTCTAATAAAATTATAGAAATCAAAGATGAAAGGAGGCTTTTACGGAACAATTTAAAAATGTCTGAGCTTTGAGCTTTAAAAAATTAGTGAAGTTTTATGATATTTATAAACAGCATGTGAACGAGTTTTCTATTTTGCGTATCAAAAAGCACTCGTGAATGTTAGATTTCCGATGTAATACGTTGATTAGACTTCTTAAAATTTCTAGCATTTTAGATGTGAATGAATACAATATTGAAATGTCTCTTTTTAAAAATCGTAATCGTAATCGTACTGTAAATTCAGATAACCCTTAACTTTTAGAATTCAGATTTTAATTGATTTAATGAGTTATCCATAAAGATTTTTAAAAAATTGATGAGAATTAACAAAACATCATTTAAAAATACTTAAACGAAAAGCCAATATGTATATTTGTATGTACATCATACAAGCTACAATAATAAAAATTATTGTAAAAACCTAATAACATTATTTATACGGAAAATACATTTATCATAATCGCATTAACCCTTTGCACTGTGAAAAGTAATTCGATGCATAATTATTCATTTAATGCAAAGATTTATTGCTCTGAAAAATAAATATGCATACTAACTTTAAATCGAATTTCTTTGAAAAATAAATCTGCTGCAGGCGTTTTTAACAATCAAAATTGAAAAATCTATATCTATACTTATAATAAAGCTCAATGTGTGTGTGTGTGTGTGTGTGTGTGTGTGTGTGTGTGTGTGTGTGTGTGTGTGTTGGCGCTCTACAGACCAGACCATTCAACCTACAGCTACCAAATTTGGCACGTGTATACCTTGGAGGCCGGGAATGTGCACCTGGGGGTTATTTTTTCGAATTTTTAACTAGAATTTTATTTATTTAAAAATTAAGTGAAATTTTGACGTGTTTCTGCTATAACTGCCGAAAATATTACCGCACAAAAAAGATTTTTACATGAAGTTAAAGATAAAAAATTTATCTTTTAAATGATACTACTGTTTTAATCTTAAAATTAAATTTCTATTTTTAATGAATTTTTAAATAAATATTTTAACTATGTTTTTCAATAATTTTTTTTCGTCAAAAATAAAAATGAGGATTAAGCACGTTTCGCATTCATGAGAAAAAAATAGCTTTTTTCAAAGTGTTGCCATCACATTAATTAAAGCTCTAACTGAAAATAAATTAAATCTTTTTAGAAATGAAATCTGCAAAATTATAATTTTCGGCAAGTCTCTGTAAGAAATGAAACAAATATGAAATATTATTTTTTCTAAAAAATAAATTCAATAACAATTATTTTATGATCTTTTACACTCTCTACACAGCTTGGTTATTCAGTCCCGGATCCATTTTGATTTTTAATGACTCATAAAATAATGAAGATGTAAACAAACTTATGGCATTTATTGATGGAATAAATCATATATTTTCCTTTTCAGGTTTGAATATTTTTACTTTTGTAAATATCGTCTGCGCGTGTTTTTAATTTCAGATAATTTCATTTTCCAGTCTAAATATCTGTACTTTTCTAAATATCGTCTGCTTATTAATTGCATTTTTCTCTCTTTTGTTTTTGGCAACTATTGAAATGTTATGTTTAATTTTGATGTGTTTTCTATGTAGTATTTTTGTAAGCACAAATTTTATGGTGGTCATAGAGTTAATTTCCAATCAACTAAATCACTGACTTTTAAGAGTTAATTTCAAATCACTTAAACTGACTGATTTATGAAGATTTGAATATCACTATTCAATAAAAAAAGGATAATTTCAGATTTTTCATCGATCGTTTCAAAGAAAATACGCCAATCAGCGCGCGCAGGTTTCTCAAGATTAACTGGCCTAAGATTATGAAAATGTTGAGTTTTTCTAAATTTTTAACATTTAAAACTTCATAAATAAGTCTTAGTTGATCGTGGAAAATAGAAACATTCATTCATTTATTTAAAATTTGGTGTGTCCAGAATATTTATCAGAATATGATACCTTACTGCATTAAATTTAGACTTCAAAATTTTTGAAATATATTTATAAGCAGGAACAAAATATTATTATTGATTTCATTTCAATCCTTTTGAAAGCAAAACTAAAAACTGAATTTTATACTGAATCTCAGAAATTTTTGTTGAATTATTGTTTGAGATGTTACATAAACTATGAAAAATATTTTGTAGTTAACATAAAACTTAAATACCGAGCGATTCTGTTTGCAATACTCATATTCAATAATAATAATAATAATTAATAATTAACAATAAAGATGATTAATAAAATAAAACTCTTGGTTTTATTAAAAAATATCTTAATATTAATTGCAATTTCGTCATTTACATTTTTAATTAACGTTGAAGTTTTACCGGAAATGGCAGCAAATTAGCAAAATATATATAGTAAATTGAACGAAACGATCTAAACAATATAAGTTTGGTATGACTATCAAAATTTGAAGATTAAAAATGTTTTGTTTGAGAATCCTTTAAGAGACCAGTTACTTAAAATATTTAATTGAAAATTGTAGCGAGCGGTAATACTGGCGAACCGGCTGGTCGCCAAAGGCGGCTAGTAAATAAATAAAAGGTAAAAATGATACACCATCTTGAATAGTGAATGAGAGGCACCATCCGAGTCCAAAGGGTTAACTTACATCAGAAGTCAATAAATTAGATGTTTTTTAATGTATGATTACAGTATGTCGATAGGCTTCATTAAACTTGTTGTAAAGGCAAGTTTTATGTGCAAGTCTGTTAGTAGGAGTTTTTTCCCTCCAATATCTCAGATCTCATTTATCGTTTCTTTATAAATGCTACATTTTTGTGTCCAAAATCATATATCTACTATTGATCATTACCTGTTAATATTGTGCAGCGTTTGGTTTAATTCTTATTTTAATAGAAGAACCATATATCCATGATTTTTCCAATCGATGTATTTATTGACTAAAACAACATAAAAATTATTTACGACATTTAAAATATTTTTCGAGCTTGATCTACATGGTTATCACATAGGGTTTATAAAATCCTTATTGAATCATAATTAGAATAGGTAACTTACATTACTTTATAAAACAGTTTTTTATTGTTCCATAAAATTTTATTGTTTAAAATATCATTAAGCGACTGCCATGATTCTGTAGAAATATTATTGCTTCTCAGAGGATTTTTTCGGGTCCCACAGAAACGCAGAAGCCAAAAAAGTCACTCTTTCAGCTGAGGTGATGCCCCTACGTGGATACTTTACAGAGTTTTCATCTACACATAGCTAATGCTACTCCTATGTACACCAACTACTACTGCTCCTGAAAGCAAATTCCGCAAAAACTATTTTAGTTTCTTCTACATTTTGTTTCTTCTTATAAATTTATAAACAGAATGTATTGTAATTGAAGATATTTACTGATAAGAAATTCATTAATTTGAACTTTGAAGAACTTCCTTCTTTTGCGCTTATGCCAAAGCACTAAGTACTAGACAGATGAAATTTAGTATGCAATAATTGCAACCATCTGTTGATCTGTATTAAAGGTTTCACAAAGAGCATCAAATAGAAATACGTATCTATTCATATTTGCAGTTGCAACAAAATGAAAAAAAATTAAGAGAAACAAGTCGATAGATTGGGTGCATGATTTTATTATTCGATATTTATTTCGGATCAAAACGATCGACAAGAAGACAGTATTGCGCAAAGTGCTGGAAGATGAAATATAGTGTACAATAGTTGTTCCGTACTATATGTGTCAAATTTTGCATCAAACTGAAATATGTATCTGTTCATTTTTGTGGTTGTAATTGGTATATTGTGGAAGTTTGGAGAGGGGGTGTCAGTTCAGGTGTCGTCCTCATCATCTGACCACGGTTCAAAATTTCAAGATCCGCCCCAAAATAGCCCTAGTGTTACTTTATAAGCGGACCGTTAATATAAGTAAATTAAACTAAACTTTTGGTAGTACCAATATATATATAAAGTAATCGAGGCAGGCGTACGGATTTGGTGCATGATATTATTAATACATCTGTATTAAATTTCAGAGCAAATCGATCGATAAGTAGACACCCTGTTGAACTCTGTTCGTTATTAGTAAACAAAATAACAGAAAATCGCAGTATGTTCTTTGAATGAAATTTATTGATTGAATCAAAGCTGTCTAACTAAACCAATTTTTATAGGATAATCTACCGATCAGTCAGCTGGTACTGAAGCAAGTAGCTACAGAACGAAGAGAATGACTTCGGAAAAAGAAAAGTGATTTTGACATTGAAACTATCTGTATCAAATTTTATAACCAATCGGTCGGTGGATAAAATAACGCATAACGTCTCTTTCAACGTTTGTGTAAGATTCTATCGGCACGAAATTCATGGAAAAAAGAATAGATTCAAATTCACAGATATCAATATAAAATACTAGTTTCAGGAAATAACAGTCATAGACAAACAATTATATTAATGAAATATATTCATTATAAAATTAAAAATATAATAATAAAAATAATACCAATTAAGTTTAACTATGACGTGCGCATTACTAAAATTAATTTCTGGTATTGCTTTGACTTGCAAAAATTTAAGCAGGGATTTCATTCTTTTCTCAACTTTGAAAAAAAGCTCTCATTGAAATATTTGAATGCAGACATTGCATTAATATAAATACGTGATGTTGTGAAAGTGTAGCAGTATGTTATTGCAAGAATAAATAATATAGGGCAGAATATAAAAACATTTATTTAAAACAAAAATTGGGTTAAGATCGTTATCACATTAAGAGTCTTAACAAACATACGTATCGTAGTAATGAATATGATGGCATTGAAAGGCAGTCAGTATTTACTTTATCTGACAACAATTGATACAATCATGCCTTAAATGATATGATAAGTACAATCTTGGGCATCAGGATATTATGGAGAAACCCTGATTACGGAACATTTCATTCTATCAATTGTTGTCGGATTTTTTGAAAGTTTCAGTCGCAGTTGTCAAAATCATGGATTAGGAACCTGTTGACCGTTTTATAGAAACCGAATCCATAGCAGCCTCCTGAATCCTATGCTTATTTTTCAGAGACACACAGCCCATCTTCTTTTCCACAGAGGTTTCATGATCCTAAATGAAAGTCTTATACGAAAAAAATCAACTTTAACCAGAATAAATTGATAACGATTTTAAGCGCACACCATAAGGTTCCAAATTGTGAAAATAACTCAAACATTCAAGATTTCGTCTCACCCTCTATATAATACCAAAACATTTTAGAACCTCCTATCTAAATTCTTACAAGTTAGTGTAAAAAACATAGCACATAACACAAAAATTATATTAAAAGGCTAGGTGAAAAAATGCTAATTTTTATTCAGTAATAATTAAAAAATCTATAAAAATAATCTTTATCAAATTAAAAATTAATTGCTTAGTAGGTAATAATCATATTATACAGATTTGAGTAAAAGCGGAAAAAATATAAAGCATGAATTAGTCTCGAATTTGGAGTTAGAAATTCGGGCATATTCATTTTGCACAAGATATCTCGGAACAAGTAATAGAATCTATAAATGTTAGAACTTAATGTAAAATCAAATAGCTAAAGTAAAAAAAAAAAAAAAAAAAAAAAACTGATGTCTACACATTCTAAGAAAAATACTTACAGAACATTGCATCGTCACTTAATATATTATTTAAAATTAATTGATACAAGTTTCAATAGCCTTGAATATCTAAAAAACATACTTAACATTGTTTATGCAATGATAGATAGCTTTAAAATGAGTCTAAATAGCTTAAATAACAATAGCATATAGTTAACGATCAGTGAAGTCTTTACCTCTTCTGCTCTGGACAATTGACTCGCTTCGTTAATTTCCATAAAATGTGAAGTTCTCATTGACTCTCAATTTAAAATCAAGATTCTCACTCATTACTTTCTGCTTAAGAATCACACTTACTCACTATTTTCCCATATTCGGTTTTCAAAGCAGTCACATTATAGTTTATTGCGGTAAAATGAATTTGGGTAAAAGATAAATTAAATCTTTTTTGTCATATAGAATAAGAGCATGATGATTAGTACATAGTTGGTTATACAAAGCATAGAATTTATCCACGCTGGATAAACAAAAATGTATGAGTAATATGGAATTTATCCATATTGGTTATACAAAGCACTTGAATTTATCCAGGTTTATCTAATCCAAAGGATTCCTTCAGTACGTTCCTCGATATATTTGTATAATGAAATTATAGCATATATTCTAGAACAGATTTCAAAAATTTTAAAACTTTATTTTAAGCACAAAATATAATAATAAGTTTTATGCTCCACAAAAAGCATTTCCAGAATCTTCATTATTATTATATTTTCTATTATATTAGAAAGAAACTGTTTTAAAATAATGACAATGCAATAAAATTTCTATCAAGCTCGACAAGTTAAATGTGTTCTTGTGGATGGGTACGTAAATGTTTAATTAAATTGCCTTTCCTGCTGTATTTTTTGCAATATACTTCACAGACTGAAGGCTTTTCTTTATTAAGCATACGAAAAGGCCTTTTGAAATTAGCTTTAGTACTGAATTTATTGCCACAGAATTCACAGACACAGGGTTTTTCTTTTTTATGAATGTGCAAGTGTGTTTCTTAAGTTAGATAATTGTGAGAAAAGCTTTTTACAGACTTCACAGACATAAGGCTTTTCCTTTGAATAAACTCGTAAATGTTTCGCTTATGTGGCTTTTTCGGTGAATGCTTTACTACAAACGTCACAAACATAAGGTTTTTCACTTGTATGGATACGTAAATATATCTTTAAAGACTTTTTTTGCGAAAACTTTTTTCCACAGAATTCCCAAACGTAAGGTTGTTCTTTTATATGAATGCGTAAATGTACCTTTAGACTAGACGTCCGAGGGAATACATTATTACAAACTGCACTGACATAAGGTGTTACTTTGATATGAATACGGAAATGTTGCGTTAATGCATTTCTTGTTTTGAATGCTTTATTACAGACTTCACAGGCATAAGGCCTTTCTTTTGTATGAACGCGAGAATGTACTTTTTAAATGACATTTTCGTTTGAATGCTTTACCACAAGGTTCACATACATGGGGTTTGAAATTAGATTGAGAAATTATATGATTATTAAAAGTTTTTCTATTACTAGAGTTTAATCCACATATTTCTCAGTGAAATCTTCCTTCCTTCAAAGGAGAAGGAGGATGTTTACAGATTATTACAGACTTCACAGGCATAAGGCCTTTCTTTTGTATGAACGCGAGAATGTACTTTTTAAATGAAACTTTCGTTTGAATGCTTTACCACAAGTTTCACATACATGGGTTTGAAATTAGATTGAGAAATTATATGATTATTAAAAGTTTTTCTATTACTAGAGTTTAATCCACAGATTTCACACTGAAATCTTCCTTCCTTCAAAGGAGAAGGAGGATGTTTACAGATTATTACAGACTTCACAGGCATAAGGCCTTTCTTTTGTATGAAAGCGAGAATGTACTTTTTAAATGACACTTTCGTTTGAATGCTTTACCACACGTTTCACATACATGGGTTTGAAATTAGATTGACATATTATATGATTATTAAAAGTTTTTCTATAAATAGAGTTTAATCCACAGATTTCACACTGAAATCTTCCTTCCTTCAAAGGAGAAGGAGGATGTTTACAGATTATTATAGACTTCACAGGCATAAGGTCCTTTCTTTTGTATGAACGCGAGAATGTACTTTTTAAATGACACTTTCGTTTGAATGCTTTACCACAAGTTTCACATACATGGGATTTGAAATTCGATTGAGAAATTATATGATTATTAAAAGTTTTTCTATTACTAGAGTTTAATCCACAGATTTCACACTGAAATCTTCCTTCCTTCAAAGGAGAAGGAGGATGTTTACAGATTAT
>JAPMOR010015406.1:0-18857 GCA_026543865.1 Argiope aurantia
TGTTCTTACAGTCAAATTTTTGCACAAAATGGTTTAAACATTACTTGCGTAGTTAAAATTTGTCAATTACTAAATTTTGGTTTAAGATTTTTTTTTCTTCTGAAAACAAAAGGAGCCCAGAAAGTTTTTTTATTAAAGAAAAATCGTCATATTTTCCACCAAAAAATTCTTAATTCTCTTTTTAAAATGCGAAGCAAGCATTATGTATACTATCCTCTTGCAAAACAATATTTTGATAACACGGTTCCCATATAAAGCGAAGCTCTTTTCTTTCTGTTTGCGTTATTTATACGTTTCTTCCTATAACTTGGCGCTTCTTCCAGACGATTTTTGATGAAACACAAAACGCATTTCATTTAAATAAATTATTTCTAAGTTTCGATATAATATGTCTGAATTAACCGCATAAGAGTTATGAATTTTTAAGCAAAAAATTTTTAGTAATACGAAAAAAGTAAGGGTTTGGAAAAAATAAAGGCAATCGAGACTTGTCTATTTTATCGTCAACGTCTTAAAATCTATGTTTTGGCATCCATCCAATGAATTCACATTTAATCCATGGAAAACAAGAATGGATTAAAATACATCATTCTTAAAATACATCATCATACACTCCTTCTCTAATAGGAGTGACATCATCATGGATGTCACTCCTATTTAGAGAAAATCGCATCAAAGGATTTTCTCTAAATAGGAGTGACATCCATTTTTTTTTCTAAAATACTATAAATATCATATTTTATCTTCAGAATTATTTCAATCTTTTAATTCTTTCGGAATTCAAATCAAAGTGATGCGGTTGAATGGTCAACGGGTCAAGCGAAACCTTTCTATAGAGAACACTTATTCCATTTCAAAAGAAAAAGAGATACAGCTAGCAAGTTTTTCAAGTCGAATAATGTTTTTGCTTTCTCTTTTGAGCTGATATGAATTAGCTCGACGACCTAAAAACATTAATAAGAAAGGAGAAAGCATCAAAACTTCGTTTCCTTTTTTTTTTTTTTTTTCCTTCTTTCTTTGATTTTTACTAGATGACAATGGTATGCATTAGCTTCAAGTCATAGTTAACAGTGTTTGCGGAAATAGATTTATAAGTGCAATATTGCTACTGAAAAAGAAAAGCCTGCAAATCTGTCACGAAAAAAAAAGAATAAAAGAACTGGTAACTGCCCAGTTGGAAGGAAGAAAAAGAATGAACTGAAAAACCGTTTCATGAATTTTTCACTAGCTTTACCTACATTTAAAGAATTGAGAAGTAGAAAAAAATAAAGCTAAGATTTGAATTTTAGCAGCATTCAGAAAGTAATCATTTGCTAGAGTGTATCAATTGAAATGAATAGGCATTCATTAATCTTCTTGCCTCGGGCCAATGTTCGAATTGCACCTCTGTTATGCTACACAATTAGGTAAGTAGCGTTATTATGGCGTAGCTATGTCTTCGCTGCGAAAGTATTTTTACTCATTCAGAAATATCGCATAATAATAGCGATTTAAAATAGTATACCGTTGCCGGCAGAAAAAATAAAAATATTTCCCGAAATTGAAGGGTTAATATTTTTTACAGAAGCTTCGTTTTTTCAAAGTAATTCATGCAAATTGTATATATATATATATATATATATATATAAATGGTTGCGAATGTAGTTGTCAAGCAAGAATTGTCAACAACCTACAATTGTCAAGCAAGAATAATTTGTGAAGTCTTAAAATCTTCGATATTCTTTTTTACTTTAAAAAATAATACTAAAAGCATACGATAACGTTTGTCACTTGAACAGAGCTATGAGATGGCTAACAGCAATTCTCTCTAATAAATCATTCGATTTATATTTAAACTATTGTTCCTGATCATAAGAATGACAAGAGTTTAATGTTTTCGAGAAACTTCTGAGTGCAAGAAAACTCTTGTAGTTCGAAATTTACGTCATAAAAGCATATGAAATGCATTTGGATCTTTGATATACATCCGCAATTTCTTCATTTGTTTCAGTACGGTTAAAATTTTAATGCTTTTAAGGGGTTTTAAACTGCGGATTGATGTTCCAGGTTAAATAGATAAAATGAATGTCGAAGTAAATGGAAGTTTAGACTTTTTTGAGATTAGATGGATTTCATCAAATTATTAACTTTTTCATAAATATTAATCTTCATTAGTCGCAATATCTAATAGATGCACATGTAATCTGCATCTATTAGCTGTTTTTCCACATTGCAATCTGAATTTTTCTTACACAAAATGCAGTTACATTCTCAATGAAGGTTATTATTTTAAAGATAAGATCATCTAAATCGGATAAACATATCGCAGAATAGAATTTATATCCGTTAGGTACATTATGATCACTGATGGATCAAAATTATTACGATTAATGGAACGTTAAATGAAAAAAAAATGTTATCAACAATAATGAATAACAACCTATTTTAGATGTTTTGCTTTTTATTTAGAATATTTTTTCATTTAAGTTGCAATAATTCAGTACAAAGCGGCACATTATTAAATAATTAAGCAATATAGCTGAAATATAAGGATTGCGTTATATGAGTTAACAATTAATATGGCGAAACATTATATTTTACCATTACATATCCCATTCTTTTTAACTCTTGAACCTTCCCTCAAAATTATCCTTAATTTGATTAGAAACATTGCAAATCAATATAAAATTATAAAATCTGTTTCAGTGCTAGAATTGGTAGAAAATATGATATCAGGCAATATACTGCATCGACAGTTGATAACAGTATATTTTCTACAAACAACCATGAGTGCTTTTATTTTCTAAAATTTGTCAAAAATTCAAATATTTGATTATTTTATTTTTTAATAGTAGTATAATAATATTACTTTTGAAAAAGTTTAGCATTCTTTCATTACTTATCATTTCTTATCTTCTTGTTATTGAGAACAGTAGAAAGGAAGTACAGTGGTTGCTTCAGTTCACATTAATACACTTCCATAATAATGCTCCACTGCTTTCCATCCCCCATTATTTCCATAATGCACTAATAGTAGCATAGTATGCAAATAAATTCATAAATGAAAGATGCAGTCATCAATTAATTTACTGGATAGTTGCATGATTTCAATAAAAATGAGTATATTTAATGATCATTTAGTTTGAAATGCTTCTGTTTGAAAAAATATGATTCATGAAATCAGACTTTATTACATATGCTATAATTTCTAAAAATAAGAATGTTGTAGAAGGAAACATTTCTTAAATCACGGTTTTTCTATATAATTAGTGTAAGATCTGAATTTTTTCATTTATATCCCCGAATTTAGTAGGAAAAGATGTGCCAATCTAATTTTAGACAAAATATTTTAGCAATGCAGTTTTACAGATAAACAGAAAAATAATAAAATGCTCTAAGATTAATAAAGAGAAATTTAGGTAAAAAATATTTAGAACATTTATTAAACCCTTGGAAATAAAGCTGATTTTCTTAATTTTACAGAAGAACATTGAAGATTCCGAAAGAAGATCGGTAATTTTTAATATTAATAATAAAGTATAAGTTCTGAAAAGAAGATTGAAGTATCTGCCAAGTTACAAATTTGATTTTAAAGGAACTTATCAAGGAAAAACCTCTGAAGTTGAACAGTAAGATATTCTAGGAATTCTTTACTTTGTTAAAGAACGTAAATGGAAAAAATAAACAGCAATTACAAATAATGAGCTACGAATTTTTTTTATTTCTAAATTTTAATTTATTATTTTCAAACACCTGACGCAGAAACAATGTAATTCAGTGAAGAAAAACAATTGAATATATTTTCCAAAGAGACGAAAGGCTTTTCCTTCTCAAAAATATATGTATACAAGCCCGATTTCAAATAAAAGAAATTAGAGAATTTATAGATGAAAATTTCACCTCCTTGCAGCTGAAAATTACTTTTGTCAACGATTCTTTAAAATCAGATACAATACTGTGCACATAAAAAACATGATATTAAATTAACATGAAACAATAGGAAATAGAATCAAATAGAATTGTCAATAGAAAATATTTATTTTTGAAAGCTTTGTTGAATAAGACGGACACTAAGAATCAATCCTTGCAGTAAAACATGAAATATTCGTGACCCTAAGTGTTAAATTTTCACACACGCACTCAAATTCTTGATCGATAATCTTTGCAATTATATTTATTTGTGAAAAAAAAGGGAGAATAAATTTAACTATTAGATCAAGAACAAGAATTTTTAGAATCGAAAATTCCTTATCCGATTTAAAAAAAAAACGTAAAATATTCAACTTGAATTATCTATTTTCTGGTCGTGCGACACGTGAGAATAATCTTCATGATTATTTTTCACTAAATTGGCAAACAAGTCAGAAGCTATTTGTCATCTTCTGGGTACGTGACGGTAAGCTGGAGCAGGTGAGTTTTTTTCTCGCCGTCAGTATGGCAGCGAAATAACGGTATTATTTGGACTAGCCCAAAAGATGTTGAGAAACCAGCCACGTGATTTGACAACAGCTGACCATCCAAGGCCATAGCCATTTCGCTGCAAGAGGAGATATCTAGGAAGAGGAAAAACCTTTTGCCACGCATTGGCAACTCAGTTGCTGGAGTCATTAACTTCTGAATTGCGAAAACCCACTAAAGATAACGGGAAATAAAGAATCAGATAAACAGATTTCACATTAACCAATTTTGACTTAACGAAAAGCCAAATGACCCTCCTGGAAAACAATTCATTTTAAATAAAAGCAGATCATTTAAAAATAAACTGGTTAATTGAAGTTAACGATCTGTCTTACAACTGATTTTTATGAAAGAAACGTTCAACCTTAGCCATAGAATCTAAGAATTTTGGTCTTACAACATACAAAAGTAAGCAAATCTAATTATTTAATGCAAGTATTTTATATTTTTACGTGGATTCAACTAGCAGTCACGAAAAGTATATATTTGCTTCTGTATAAAATCGATGTCATCTTTAGGTAAAGGTAATCCATTTCGTCATAAAGTAAACTTTGGATAATATTTCTGAAATGAGTATTCATTTCTGTGCATTTTCAACTAAAATGTTTATACCGTCGAAGTCAGTAAAGAACGGAATGGTTACACATTTACAAATCAACTTCTATGTACATATTTAATTGAATTTTTTTTTATTTCGTTTAGCATCCAAGAAATTTAAAGAATATTGATAAATCTTAATTAAGTTAATTCTTAAATAATTTTTAAAAAGCTATAAAATACCTATGTTTTTGGACACAGATTGGTAACATTTACTCTAACATTGCATGTCCATTTTATAGAATTACAAAATTGCAGTATTTTTTTTAAATACTCTCCGAAATTCTATCAAGTTATTCATTCCACACGTCTAGTCTACCATCATAGAAATATAAGTGTCAAGATCAGTGACAGAAGGTATGCAAAATGCTGAAATTATATTATAAAAAGAAAATCGCTCGATTTCTAAATAATAATAATAATAATAATAATAATAAATTTGGTTTAAAATTTTAGACTTCTGGCACCTACCTTCACTTATTATTTAAATAACTTTGGAAAGATGCGTCAGATTACAGGATTATTACTTGTTCATTGCTCTAAAATTAGTTTCTTCGTCTGTTTAATATGTGGCGTAATCGAAAACCCAACGATTAAATTCGAGACAAAGCGAAAAATGTCACTGGAAATATTCCAGTCAAAAATGAATCTTATGATTGCTTTCCCACTCTGCATATTTAGAGAGCGAAACAAATGACATTTTGATTTCATGTCAGGAATTTTAATTTTCTTTCAACGAAAACAAATAACTTTGCCAAAATGCTGTTTATTATTTATGCTAAGAAGTAAAATAATGAAGGAAAATGAATTAACCTTTCAATTAAAATTGTTCTATTCTAAATGTGCAAACATTCAGTGAAACTTCGAAGGAAAAGTAAGACCTATTGTTTTTCCACGCAATGGTATTTCGACAAAAGGAAAGAATCTACTAAAAATAGCGTAAAACAAATTGATTTAAAATATCGAAACGAATTTTCATAATGAAATCAAATTAAATGATCTAAAAGATGGAAAAGATCATTTCTTCAGTAAAAATTTGATGACCGAGTTTAAAATACGATTTATTTCGGATATTAACCCGCATTTCGTCTGGCAAATGCGCATTACGGCATGCGTGAGCGATAATAATTGCAATTAAAGTTACGCAAAGTAATATTAGTAGAGGTTCCTAGGTGAATCGGAAACCAGTGTAACCCAAGCATAGTAGCAAAAAGGCAATGAACTGAAACTCGACTTGTGGGCGAATCAGGAAGAGTTCAGAATTTATCTGAAGATCCACTCGACGTACGATGGCTGCGCTAGAACAACAGAAACTTGTTCGAGTGGTCCGGAACCGTTAAACCATACTGATCTCTCAACTACTGTAGGTGGTAAAAATAGTCGGTTTGGGAATTTAATGAAATAAAACGAAGATGTTTGTTTTTCGAGTTATGCTAATCATACATCTGGTTTCCGGAACAAACTCGTGCCGGCTTTCCCTTTTGTATTTTAGAGTTTCGCATTAGAAATAAAATTGCTAATCAGAATTCGCTCTATTTCGTTTCTTTATGTAATGCTAACAGTTATTAACGTATGAAAATAAAAGATGAATTACGAAAATCCTTACATGGACCTGGAAAATTTTCAATCTACAACGTCTAGAAGCTATCAATATCATTAACATAAGTATATAATTTTGCTCAAGTAGCAATTCAATCATAATTCTCTGGACGAACAATTAACAGCTAAACTCGGAATTTGAATATTTTGTTTTGATGTTTACAGTCTCAAGAACCATGCTTGACTTTAACCTTTTAAGTTCTGAACTGAAGGTCTCGCGCAACGAAATCAGATCAGTTGAAACCAGCAGAAGAATTCTTCCTTCGGCTTTCCGATATACTTTATGTGTGTCTTGTAGAATAATAAAAACGTATTCGAATGTTTTCCTTTCCACCGACTGAATTCAAAGTTTGATCGATATCTATAATTCTGGTGACAAACCAGATGATAATCGCATCTACATTCGCTGAGTCTTAAATTTATCGCATTCAGATACACCAGAAAATACAATCCAACAGAGGGTCAGCCCTTTATTATATCTGATTCGAAATTTGATATAAATCTACAATTCTGTTGGTAAAACTATAAAACAAATTTTATTCATGCAACTTGTTTAGTTACCATGTTAGTCTGCAAACGGAAGAGCCGACGGATTCCTTTGGTCAAAATTTGTTAAAAATTTAAAAGAAAACTACACATTTTGTGTAAAGATCAAACTTTATCCTTTGGTTGATGCATTTTTTTTTCAATATTTAAATACAGTCAGAATTCCAGAAATGTTTTTAACTCAAAAGGTCTAAATATGCAGATTCAGCAAACAATTACAATTGCTTTCTCTTCCTATATTACTATAGAAGAAAGTGTGAAACGCGAAACGTAAGCATGTGAAAACAGGGATTCTGAAAAGGAATGGGATTCTTGATACTTTTTCTACCATTAATATCTATAATTATTTTAATTTGATGCTAGAAAATAACTATTATATTGATTTCCTTTTCTGAATTAATGATCAGGCAACTCGTTCCGAAACTTTAAATAAAACTTGGGGCAAACCAGGTAAAACTTTATTCCCGAAACTTTCATGAGCATTCAAAACAAACCATTAATGTTACAATAATACTCGATATAAGGCCAACTCCCGTAGATAAAACATCAGTTTTTTTTATATAAAAGTCGTAGTGAATTGAATTTGTTGATTCGTCATCGGTTTACAAAGGATTATCCATTAATTAAAAGACTAATAAGATTGACTAAAACCATATTATATAAAAAGTTTAAATCAAAAGGTGAAGATTTTTACAATTTTCAAATAATGACAGTAAATATAACGGGAGAAAATTAAATATAAAAATGTATAAAAAATTTCAGAAAAAAATTGATTAAAAGATTTCACATTCCAGTGCTAGACATTCTTAAAACATTTTTGGATTTTCATTTCATTTTTTTTTTGTGTAAAATGTAATTATCATTATATGTCATTTAAAAGTACTATTAAAATTACAAAAAAAAAAATCTCTATTTCTACCTGCATTTCACTGCACTCACCACCATTGGCTGAAATTCCCTTACATAATATAGAAGTTTGATTTGTAGGGTTAAAAACCATCGCTTCTAAAATTTTATTGGATTCATATTTTCTATATATTTTAGAATTTTCGTTAATATATAATCATGAATCTAAAGGAAAAATGGTGGTGAGGTGGTTTTCTTAAGATCTTCATTTGCGTTTCGTGACTGACAGATAATGGCCTTGATTACAGAGATAAGAATGTAAAAATAAGTGATACAATGAATCAAAAAAGATAATTCATTTGCAATAGATCGTGAGAAAATCTTAATTACAAGTCTGATTTCAAAAATTTTCAGGTTAATTCTTATAAATGATATTACATCAAGTTGTTTCTTCTGAATTCAAAGAAAATATTTTTAAGTTTAGCTAAAATGAATTTCATTTTATTTAGTTCAGATAGGGAATACAAAAAAAAACTTTTTAAAAGCTCTTTAAAATTTAAATAACGGTTATCATTAATCTTTATTTCATTATAAACGTGCAAGTAAACTTCAAAAAATTTATTTTGCATTTCTTGAAATCCAGATGAGCAGTTTTAAAATAGAAAAGATTAAATCAAACTTCAAAAATTTAGAAGAAATAATACAGTTTAATAAATAAAAGGTCAATTGAAGTAAAAGATTTTGGGTATGTACAAACATTGCATTACATTTTTTTTAAAAGCAAAAATTTGTTATATTCTAACTAACCAGTCATGTAAAAATAACCTCAACTGCTGCGCCTTAGAATGAAGTCGCAAATTAAAAATGTTGTGGTCTACGTGAAAAATTTTATTTTTGAAATGAACTAGTTCTTCAAGTGTAGCAACAAAACATTAATACCGCCTCATAACTCCTCCATTGGCCATTTTTGGACCAGAAACTAGTTTTTGAAATATCAAATACAAGGATTCGATTTGGAGAAAAAAAAGGAGGGGAGGCGAATGAAAGCAGAATCTATAAATAAAAACCGAAAAGCTTCGAAAATTGATTTTGGTCTCTTATAATTTGCGGTGCAAAATAACTGAATACTTTCAATTATACATGCCCGCAAGATTTTTTATGCTGAGTTTTAAGTTTTTTTAATGGTGAAAATGCCGCCATAAACAAAGGAAATTAGAAATCGAGAGATGATTCATGAAAATAAATGAATCAGCGGATGAAACAAATAGATGCGGCGTTATTTGTAAAACCGATTTGCTTACTAAAATCTTTCTAAATTTTTTCGAAAATTTTTAAACTAAAATTATTTTTTTTTGGCGTTATTTGTAAAACCGAGTTCTTACTAAAAAAAAAAAAAACAGCAAATGATGAAGCATTCTTAGGAAGATGAAAATTCATTTTATTGTGAAGTAGAGAAAAACCCATTCCAATGAAAAGAAAAGCAGAGAACGATAACAAAAAAAAATCGTTTGCTTGCAACAAATTTTAAAGATTTCAAAAATGAACTATTGGATAATTTTTATCCCAAGAATAAAATAAAAATGAAATCGATAGAAAAAAGAATGTTTCAAAATGACTATTGAATCAAAAAATCATGTTCTGGGTGATTTTAAATATTAACTTTTAATTTAGTGCAGAGGTTTTTAAAAAATAAAACTTTTCAAATTAAGAGATCCTTTATTTCAAAAGTACCCAAATGTCGAATGTTTCATTCGAGAAAAGTCATTAATATAAAATAATCTTAACATATTGTAAACTTAATATTTTAAATGCGAAAAATTTCCAGAGAAATATTGTATTTCCAACAGATAGCAAAGATCTATCTGTTATACCAAATATTTGCTGTTGAACAACCGTTTGTATTGTTGAATCTTCACATGTTGAATTAATATAAAATAAAGTCTATAATGGTTCTTGAGGATTATTTATACAACGTTTATAATCTAGATGACGAAATATGAGGTTGAAAATAGATGTAGCATTTATTGATGATTTTGGATTAGGACTTGAAGGGAATTGCAAATATTTTAATCCCTAAGGCGACAAGGTAAATAAAAATATTGCCCAAATTGTCACGCATATGCGAAATACGTCTGATTTTGACTAATGTGATCACCCTTCAATATTCTCTATTGAAAGAAAAATATTGTATTGAGGTCTCAAAAACTAAGTTTAAAGAGACACCTTCACTACATTTAAAAACGTACTTACGTGTTCAATTCTAATCTATATTTATCATTACTGGTTGACTTTTAGAGAGATTATCATACAAATTCTGAAAATATGGATCAATTCCAAGGCAGGACTGAAAATTAGATCAATGATAAATAATATAAAAATGTGCAATGTTCCCAATACCTAAAAGATTTTCGTCACCTTGCTTAAAATTTTTAAAAGATGCAAGTGCTGTATCAGCAAGCATTCAATATTTTGAAAAGACAAATTTATAAGTTAAAATCTCAAAAACTATAGTGAAACAAAAGAAAATGAAAGCGGAAGAGAAACCACAGCTCGCTTTAACTATAAACAAACAAAATATAACTGTCGAGGATCCTTGCAACAATGCACAATACACATGGTATTAGATTTCTCAAATAAAAATTTTGTGTTTAGATATTCAAATTGGAATTGTTTACCATAATCTGGCATTCAAGGAAAATAGGATAAAATTCTTTTCGTGAAGGAATGTTTGGATGTCAGTAGGAACAATAAAGAATGTTTTCACTTTCAAATACGTGACACCTTTATTTGGATTCTGAAATTTGAGGAAAGATTCTTGGAAAAAGAAACAATTTTAGATATCATTATTAATAATGCATGTTTAAAAAATTTATAAACATGAAAAAAAGCTTTTATACATTCATAAAGTCATATTCTATCATCTTTCCACCAGTAATACAAAAACAGCGACCTCTTTCTTAATATCATTCTATCATTTTTTATATCAGTACTTCATATTGCCTACACATATCTTGTTACGCAGTAGCCATCCCTTCCATCACGATACATGTTATTTCCCTGTGTGTACAGCGCACTCCTAGCTGCTTCGATATAAATTCCGTGCAGAGAAATCAAATTGTGAAAATAACAAAACTTGAATCCAATCCATCTGATTGCAGTCACAGACTTATTCAAAGAGGGATAAAAATTAAAATATCACCATTCAAAACATTGCAGAAAAACTTTCAGTGGTCATAAAAATGTCCAACTTCGATGGCATGGGTTTCAGAGCATGGGGATATAAATGACAATTGCACCACTTACAATGCATAATTAATATGCATCATGTCTATGAACAAATTATTTTACGATAACTTTTGAAACAATTTCTGAATAATTCGTTTAATTATATATTGAAATCCATACCAGCACCATATGGAGTTCTTAACATCCCTCGTTTTCGCAATACTATCCTATGAATAAAGATAATTTCCTCCGGTTATTCCATATTATCTTTCACTACTTTAGTTTTCCAGCCCACTGATTTTCCCCAATTAATGCAGTGGGAAATTTGACTTCATTACTATTTTCATGGATTGTAAAAAATAAAAATATATATATCAGTTCAATGGAGAAAAGTTTTCAATACAACGAAAGATAATGGAGAAGGTATTAAACAAAACATAAAGGCAGTTAAAGTTTCAAAGTTTATAGAGTTTTAAAAAAACCAAATCAAATCTTTATAATCGCCTATCAAATCAATTGCCACGAATACTAAGGAAAAAAAACTGCTTCGTTAAGATAGCTTAATGTAAAAATCTTTACCATATTTCAAATGGCTTTAAAAACAGCTAATTTGATAATGATTTTAATAAAATTTGTATTTAATATCCATCGTTACTTTGCAGATATACAGAAGTGCAGTTTTTTCGATTGAAATTCCATTTATAAAAACACTGGATAAAAATCATAAATGAAATAAAAGGTACTATCGTGAAGTTAAATATTTAAGTGAAAGAAAATATATTGTAACGAGTTTTGAAAGAAAGAGTAACTCTTATATTTGCCAATCAGATGTAAGTTACAAAATCCAAAAATTTACGGTGGGAAAAAATTAATTTTTAAAAATTTCCTTGGGAATTAGTGTCTTGTCGAAAAATATAATTTCGCAATATTTCAGATGATAACTGACTAAATGAAGACTTCATTACACTACTACTACCTTACAACTTTGCTTCCGGTAAGCACATTAACTAAAGAAAATGTAAATTTCTCATTTTCCTGAAATATGTGAATTATGTTCGCATGAAAAAATTTCTTTCATGATTTGCACATTCGCTAATGACTATGACGGCAATAACCTATTCAATCTAGATAAAAAGAAAATGCGTAGCCTTTCGAAAGGCAGAAAAAAAAAGTCGACGGTCATGGTTATACCCATTGTTATTTGTCAATTGGATAATTTTTCCCCCGCTTGGTTCCGCCTTCTGATAGTTGACATCGAAATAACTTTTTGCAAATAAGGTATTGTCTTTTGAACTTTCACTAGTCTCTTCCAAAAAGAAAGCCATGAATGAACCGCAATGGGGAAAAAATAAACATTAAAAGTGAAGGACTTGTGATAAAATGCATTATACAGCAATTATTTTTTTAAACCATAATCCGATTCCCTTATCCAATGGATTCATTTTATAATTGAGTACGGAATCAGGGCAAGTTTCATTATCTAAAATTGAAAATGTTTAATACCAGAATAGACAATTTAAAGAGAGATGTTCGTGGGAATCATTTAAATAAATAATTTTCCTAATAATTCTAAAAAAATAAAAAAAAATCAATAAAAATAGGAAATTCAATTAAAACAACAACAACAAATTGTACCATCTTGAAGGCATGATTATGCCTGTCAACAAACTGTAGGAAACCCATTAAATGTATCAGAAGTTCTGCACACGGTAACAAAATCATTCACATTAACGCTGACTTATGAGACCACAGTGGATGGTGGCAAAATATTGTTTCGGAACATAGTATTGCGGGTTCGAAACCATCCATCCAAATTCCGAATCCACCGAAGAATCGCCACGTAAGCGGCTCTAGTTGCGCTAAGATGAAACGGCATCTCGTTAGAGCGGCGCGGAACTTTGAAGAGAGGAGTGCCTCGGCTATCTGCCATTTGATTAAAATCATGGGGTTCGTCCCTCGGGTTGCTTGAAAACTGTATGTAAATATAAATGAACTAATTACAGATAAGTAGAATTCCTCAATATCTTGCTTTCTTTGTAGTTAAATCGTTCCAGTTCTCACTTAGACTTATAAGGCAACTAAACATAAAATATTGAAAAGTGATTTTTTTTTTTTTACACTAAAAGGACCTGTTATTATCTTTTAAAAACAAAAATGTATGAACAAATGCATCACAATTACTATAAATTCCGCGTACTTCTGCATATATTTACACTTAGTTTTTAATCTTATTATCGGTATTTTAAGGCTAGTTATCATTGGGATTCTGAAGAAAGCTCTTAGATATTTATTCTTGCTATAATTTTTAAAAGCAAAGTCAAATTTTTTAAAATATTTTTTTACTTCATTTCCGTTAGAACGAAACTAGCGATAATTTCACTGGATCTCATTTAAATGCTCCATTAATTAGTGATTGTTGTGTAATAAAATTGTCAAAATTTAAAATTTTTAAAATTTGTTCTTAATTTGCTTTATTACTATTTAGATACATGCTTTAGAAACTTTAACACGGCTTAATAGTAGAAATGTTGTTTGAATTTAATTTTTATGTTAAGTTTATCAAGTAGGGTGAACGTCACCTTTCACTCCGTAGTATGTTTTGATACCTTAATAAAGCAAAAATATCTAGCACCTCTTGCCTTTAAAAGTTTTCAGCCAAATGTATTATATTTGAAAGAAATTGACCAGAAATGTTGAATTATATCAAAAAATATAAAAGGAAGCGAAATTATACATATTAAGAAACAACTTCTTAGAATAGAAGTTAAGTGTCGTATATATACGTTCCTGTAAAATTTTTGCCTTACACCTAGAAACCTATCATTAGTTTAAAATGTTTAAATAGTTTTATTTCTTTTAATTATTAGTTTTATTTACTTTTTTGCACACAAAGTTTTAGGAATTTAATATCTTCGACTTTCTAAACTGAGCTTTCAAAAAAATATATATGATGCACCTACAAATAAAATAATTTTAACTAAACTTTTTCCTATCATAGTGTAAATAACAATATCAACACGTTCAATGTATTGCTTCGAATGAAATGTATGAAAAGAATTTTCATTTTATGAAAAGATTTTACTGAACACAAAACATCTCAAATGACTCATTCTACTTCATTATACGAACACTCCAATTGTAGAAAATTTATTTTAAATGATACAATATGATTGCTATTTTGGAAAGATGTACTTTTTAGAACTACGCAAAGCTGGTTGTTATAAACTCCTCGTGATTATTTAAATTAATAATCAATTCATTTTTTAAAATTTACATTGCAGTTTAATTTACTACATTCATGCGCACTTGAAGCACAAAAAGACGACACAAATTACAGAAGTTTTAACTTCCAGATACATTTTTAACTTGGCAGAATTATTTAGCAGAAAATATGCTGGCAGAGCAAAATAAAGTAAAAATGCATCATGATTGGCTTATCATTCAAGGACAGATGGATAAAAGAGAAAATTTTCAGAGTAGTAGTGAAAATAGAATTATCTACGACAAAGCGCACAGCACAACAGTACTGAGTAAAAAGCACAAACGCTACCTGTTGTAAAAGCTGAAATAAGCAATCATCTGGAATAAATTAATCTATTTCACATCAGTTTTAGAAGATAGGAACAGCAGGAAATAGTTTCAATTTAAAAACGACCTTCAGAACGAAATAAGTTAGTAAACTGTGGTCGACTTTATTTGTATTTATTTTCAGCGAGCGAAAATCCAATTAACCGCGTCACATGCGAGTGGACTACATTCTAGAACTTCAAAATATCAACAAATTAATTTATCATACACTTTGAAAATCCACCAGACCGCAAAGAATCAGTTGCTTTAAAAGCAGAAAAAAAAAAAAAAAAAAAGATAAGTGTCTCTTACTAGATTCCATCTGTTAAGAACTTAAATTGATATTATTGGTTTTTATTTCATTCTAAATGCGGTTCAAAAAATTGCAGAAAAAGACACAAATGCAACGAACTGAATTGATAAAAGGAAACCGAATTATTAAGTATATAATGAGAGAAAAATAAATTTTCATGTTTGTTTTAAAATAGCTGGATGGTAAATTGGAAAGATCTTAGATAATTGATAACGATCTACGCACGACTAAATGGATAATAGTTCTGCAAAAATAATGATTTGTATAAACGTTTGATGACGTAAATAAGTTCAAAGGTGATAGCGATTCCAGGTATTGTAAAAAAGTGATTATTAAAAGTTTATATAATTTTAAATATCTTGTATATACTGGATTAAAACTGCGACTAAGAATTAATATTGAAGACAAATATTAAGCAACTGTTGATAAAAACCAACTACAAGTTGAAAAATATAGAAAATTTATCACAAAATCAATATTGTGGAAAAATTATCAGATTAATAAATTTAAAAGCATTGTGAGAAAAATGAAAACTTATAAACAGATTTTAAATGAAAACCGTCATTTAAAATGATTCTCAAATCCACACCATAAAAATGAAACCATAAGTAAAGAAGTTTAAAAAGGTAACTTTAAGTCATCTTTTTTCTTCCAAAATTTCTTTCTTTAACTTTAAGTCGAAAGATAAGTCGAAAGATGAAAATTCTTAAATTAGTTTCCTAATAAGTTCTACTTTTTTAGAAATATTTAAATGTAGCGGGACTCATAATTTTTACCTTCTACTGTGATTCATGATCTAATATTAAGTAAATGTTTTTTAATGCCATAGATGCAATTCTTTAAATATCGTTTACTAAAGAGATCTTGCATGCCATCATATTGCTTGTTGGTGCAATATTGCATAGTATCTGCGAAAAAATTTGATGAAAGTCTATTCAGTAATTTGGATTCCCATTGGCAATAGGAAAAATGATTCTTCAGTTTTATTTTATCGATTAGATAAGAGAAAACTAATCGATATGGTTAGATTAATCGTCAAATGCTCGATTAATATAAAATATATCGCAACCTGGATACTTTTCGACATACAAATAAGTTTTTACTGTGCCATCAATGCATCACTGAATTATGCAGAATACATATTATTATAGCTTTATTTACTTTTAAGATCATTATATTTAATAATTGGTTTACAATTTCCCAAAGTGTTAGCAGTAATTTCAGTATCATTGGACAGTTGGTGAATTTGCCATATAAATGTACATTTTGGGGGGGGGGGGGGGAGACCTTTAAGATTTTCGAAAATTTGGAGTTTCCTGGGGATAAAACAGATTGTATGAGTAAAACTGCTAGCGCTTAATGATTTTCGTAATCTTCCGTCGCAAATAATGAAAAATGCCTTTCACGTTTTGTCGATCAATATACTGTCAAACCTGTTTTTGTGCAGCACATAGGGTCCCGCATTAAAGGAACCACACAAAAAGAAATTTAAAAACTTCATAAATAGCTATAACAAATAATTTTTTACAACATATTAAGAGTTGTTGTTTTTTTCCGGTGGAGAGAGACCATATAAAAAAAGTCTCACTTAGAAAATATGTTATTGATTTACGAAATACCGAGAAAATACTTTCTAAACAAAATAAATAAATTACACATGGTAACATCTTTAAAAATTTCTCATTCTCATTTTTGACAAAGAGAAATTTTCAAAATGCACATAATTCATAACCACTCGTCGTAGTCAAAAACGCCCATCCTTTTGTGATAAACTAGTTCAAAATCGCTTTCGTTACTTGAAGATATTAGAGCTGATTGATTTTTGGAATATATTATTTTATTTTAGAAATTGTAATTGGTTGATGCAGTATGCATATACATGGGATAACATAATTTGTGTACATAAGTACACTGATGGAACACATCACAACGGTGTTATAAATGCCAATACCGACGGCATTCATAGAAAATCTAAAAAAGGACAGCACAAAAATAGATTTGATTGTTCTATATGCTTTGAACTTCTTTCCCGTAACTATGAAATATATGAAGAGAGCTTCAGATAAATGACGTTGCTTAAGCCAATGTTATTAAAACAACGGTAGGAAACGGCCAGTTTTGCCATTGCTGACGAAATAAATGAGTGTGAACATCAATAATTTGTTTCCTGATCCATCAGCATTAAAACAAAAAGCAGGAAAAGATTTATTCAGAAACTTCGATAATAAAAATACATTTCGAAAGAGGAAGATCCTTACGAATTTAAAACAATAAAAAAAAAGATATGATCTTTTGCACACGGACCTTATCACAGTTAACCTACAAAAGATTCGAGGTTTCATTTAAAGATATACTTCGCTTTCTAGAATCTGTTGATTAGCATCAAAATGTCACCTTCTGTTGCTTAATACAAGGCAGAAATAACTAGTTCTACTCGGAAGGTATTTAAACTAAAAAGAAACGATAAATTTGAGTTACAAAACAGTCCCGCCAGAAGGACATTCAAGGACTAAATCCTTCAAGAATTTAGAGAATTTTATACATTTGAAATTCATCAAATTATGGAAAATGTTGATACATTTAAAGGGGAAACATTTTACAAAAGAAACTGAATGCATGAGATCAAAGCAAGATGATACGTCCTTTATCAACTTTTCAACCGCCTGCATGCCACTGCAAATTTTGGTATATGTAAATAGGCCATTTGCGTGTGCAAATCAATTTCAACAAACCGAAATCAATAATTTTGTGCTTTTTATTAAATTTATTAAAAATTCAACGCCAACTGTTTTATTTTGTACAATTTTTTAAAAAATATCCGTCTCCAAGTAATTTGCCATTTTTTAGGAATTTATGTTAATAATTTATATTAATGGTTTTTCCATTCCCATATTAGAGAAAAAATAATAAAGTATTGAAATTCAAATCCCAAAATTTAGTTTAATCATATTCATAAAAATCTGATTTTATTTTCTATTTGATAAAAAACATCCATTAGCATATTGATCATGCAGTTTTCAATAATCGTATCAACTTTTTTGCTTATTCAATCAGACTTCTTTCTAGGACTTGGTCAAACAAGAATTAATCTTAATTTTTTAAGTATCTACATAAAACTGAATACGAATTAATTACTCGTATTAATATAGGTAGATTATATATTGACAAAACAATATATATACAGAAATATTTAGCAAATAATATTTATACATTCTTTGTAAATTAAACTTACATGATTACTATACATAATCCTCTAATTTTTTATTGAAATCAGCTTTTGTAGTATATTTTTTCCCTGTCAGTAAACATCTTAGTAAAAAAAAACAATATTAATTATATTGTATGCAATAACCCAATGTTATTGTATAATCAATATAAATTGGATTCTTATATTCACCTACAAAAAAAATGTTTCGAATCAATAGTAAAAATATGAATAAATGATGTCCATACTTTGATTATGCAGGAAATTGGTTTTAATTTAAATCAAAAGTTTAAATTATAAAGAACTGAAGCCAAGAAAATTTCAGAAGTTGCTCCATTAATTGATAAAATGTGATTTTTAGTTCATTTGATATTGCATAATTTCGCTATCCGTTTGACGTTTAATACTATTTTGTCAATTATTTTAACTGTACTCGGTACCTCTCCTATAATATTTTTACTCAATTTCTTTTTACCAGGAGATTGTTAACGCACTTATTTATTCTTGCCAAATATAAACAAC
>JAPMOR010015418.1:1569-14942 GCA_026543865.1 Argiope aurantia
AAATAAGCCAACATTTCCAAAAAGTTTTTTTTTTTTTTTTTGTCTTCTATATAAATCTTGTTTAATATGAGTTTGCGATATTTGCTATAAAGAATGAGTGGAATTTATGATAGAGTTAATCACTTTAAGATGCAATTGGAACAAGATTTTGTATAAATATTTCAAATTAATTATTGAATCCATGAATCAAGAATCCTTTTAATTAAATAAATGTTGATTTGATGATACCTATAATTTGATGTCACCTAACTGATACTGGTAATTTAATGTCATCTAATTGATACTAATAATTTGATGTCAGCTAATTACATATTTCATTGTTTTTTATTATGTACAAGTTAAAATTTTTGAATGTTGATACCAAAGAAATATTTCACCATACGAGCCCTGACCGCCCGATATCGCCCCATTCGATAGGATTAAAGCAGATTGTAGGTAAAACTGGTAATGCAAAATATCATATGTGCATATATGTATTGTAAAGTATAAGCATATAATTTAATCGCATCAAATATTTTAATAAATTTAACTCTGAAGTTATGGCTAAGATAGTTGTGAAAGGATAAAACTACAGGGTTTTGTAAAAATACTTTTTTTTATGCAAAATAAAATTTCCTATTTATAAAGTCTACAATAAAATAAGAATTTCAGAAAAATAACTTTAATTTAAAAATTATCTTTATATAAGATTTTAAAGCAGGGAACACATAGTAATATTAACCATTACTGAATAACTATTACTTGATTATTACATAATTTAAGCAAACAAAATTAATTTATACCGCAAGAACTACTGAAAATATCGGAATGGAATTTGACAGTCACTTAAAAGCATATTGGGTCCAAAATTTTGAAAAATCTGTTTCTGTAATGGATATATTCCGTGATATTAACACGATAATCTATCAAATTTAATTTATTAATTACTTTTTCGACCTATATAAACCTGTTTTCTTGAATAATTTTCATCGACACCAAACATAACATGAACAGTCATAAATATCACGAAAACTCAGATTTTTATTTTCAGAGGCCCGTATATGAAAGTAATGAGAAACCGTATATGCATTTTTGGAGATAATTTCTTCTAACGATTGAAACCAGAATTCGAATTATAACATAAAAAAGAAAGGATTACAAGTTTAGTAATAAAATAATCTATTAAATTTAATTTATTTAATTTGTTGCGACTTAACTTATTGCATTTATATGTATGTTAAAGTAAAGCCAGATAGTTAATTTCCTGACGGACTCAGTTCTAAATATGATACGTATCTATATTTTATGTGCTGAATCTTTCTATCACAATTTATCTATCTAGCTTTTTATGTTCTGAAATTATCGTGTTCACCTGTACCTTTCAGTAAAATCAATTTTATTTCCAGTCAATACTTTAATTTTTCAAGATTTTAATGTTATAGTAATACTTTTTATTACTTCAGTCATTTTATTTATTTTCAGGCACTTAATGACTATATAAAATACATTTATTTTCGTACATATTCATTGCTATTTATTTTAATTAGGATAAAATTTTCAAAATAATAGCTAATCAAGTTTAATAAATTGTCATGCACTCAGTTTTTGAATTAGAAGTATGAATATTCTTTAAATTTTCTAAGCCTTGCTTGTGACAATTCTTTATAATACTCATGCTATTTACATTTTCTCTCATCTTCTTTCATTTTCGTAGCTCTATTTTTATAAAGTTGATGGGAAAATAACGAAAGAGCTGTATTTTTTATTACTTTATTGCTTAATAAACAAAATTTTTCAACGTCTTCCAGTTTACCGACTGAATTTTTTAAAAACCAAAGATAAGAAAATTAAAATTTGCATTTTTGCAAATTTTATCTTTATAACCTGTCAAATGGAAAGTGAAATTTTTTTCTGAAGAGACAAATATTTGCATGAAAGTCAATTTAAAGTATTGATTTAAAGTCTTATCAGTGGTTTTCAAGTATTACGATTTCTTCAAACCTCCACATCATATCAATGGAGATATTTTATTGTAATTCGAGGAATTTTGTCGATTTTTACTGTAATATTCATACTAATCAAAATATTTTTTTAAGTCGCAATCTTAACTTCAAAATAAAAATAAAAAACGCAGCTAAACTTAATGTTAACAGAAATAGTCTCCCTGAAACTTTTTCGTATACCCTCTAATAATGATGTTATCATCCCTCCTGCTACCACAAAAATGGACCTTAATAAAGGTCGTATACATCACGGGTATTCAGATTTTTATTTTCAGACCCCGTAAATGAGAGCATTGTGTTTTTTAATATAGCTATGCAAACTGCGTATGTATTTTAGGAACGGTCTTTCTACAGATTGTATCCCGAATTCCAAATATAACAGAAAAATAGGATTGCAATTTTAGTAACAAAATTACCTACCAAATTTCATTTATTTTGATTTAAGTTATCGCAGTTAGATATTATTTAAAATATGATTTGGAACTATAATTTATGTCCTTTCTATAAAATCTTATAATCTATCTCTCTACGTTTTGTACTTATCGTGTTCACCTGTACTCAAATAGCCATACAGACTTCCTGAGCATGGATTTCGTTCAAAATTTGATAGAAATCTACAAATTTAGTATAAAAACCAAATTTTGTACATTTAAATAGTACATACAATTATAATTCTCGAAAAAATACATAAATAAATAAAATAAAATTTAAGTAAATTGAAAGTCATGATTTTGATTACTGTGTATGTTTCAGATCTTCCAGAGTTTAAAAACATGTTTTTAGAACATGATAACTGAAAAACGATTTGAACTACATGGACGAAATTTGGTGCATGGATTTTATGCTAAATTTGAAGATTTCATTAAAATTTTGAACGAAATCCATTCTTAGGAAGTCTGTAGGGCTACTTGAGTACAGGTGAGCACAATAAGTAAAAAAAGCGTAAAGAGTTAGATAATAAGGTTTTATATAAAGCACCTAAAATATAATTCTTTGTACATCACAAACATAAACAAAATCACTAGCAAACTAAACACTAGCAATAAACAAATAGCCAACATTAAAACAACAACAATAAAATTTGTATTTATTTTTTAATTAAAATTTTTTTTTTCATTAACGAAATAAAGAGTAAGTATTATAATCTTTAAAAAGTTTGACTTGAGATTTTGACGAATGTCTTCGTTTTAAACCTCAATGAGTACAAAAGAAAAAAAAATTTGCATAAAGTTTCATTGTTTGTTTGTTTGTCCTGGAACGCGATAACTCAATAGCGCTTTGAGCTCGACAAATGAAATTTGGTTCATGGTATTTTCACCAAATTTGTTTTCTACCGAATTTTGATCGAAATTAATTCAGATATAGTCTATCTGTCCAGTTGCGCTAATATAAATTAACATGATAAAAGGAATAGAGCTAGATGGATAAAATTTGGTACATAGATTTAACATTTTATGTATAGATATCTATCTCATTCGAAACCAAATCAGTCAAGGGGTTGACCGTCTGTTGTTCCGTATATTAAAAATAGAATTTTCACAAGTACTCTATGAATTTTTGACAACAATTGTAGTTTTGTATAAAATTTTCTTTTCAATGGATTTTGGAAAAAATTTGTCTAAAACACATATTTAATTTTCGGTTTCTATTAACAGCATGCTAGAGAGTAATCCTTCTAAAAAAACCGTCGAAAATCACTCGATAGATTCAGTAAAAACACTAAATTTAAGCCAAAGATTTATATTTCATAACCGTTCTTTGCGAATGTTATAATAAAGATACAAGTCTTTATCCTAGATCCGCAATTTTATGTGGGAATAGGGAAAGAGATAACTCCCTTATTATAATATAACGATGAAGTTTTGGGAAGATCACTCCAGCTGGCTTATTTAATTTCAAAATAAGATTTAATTTAAAAGAATGTTTTTTATTAGACAGGGCCCTGTCTATATAGTTTACTAGTTTTCTTAAGTCCAATACTCAGATTATTTTGCAAAGTTTCCATACTTTTACCTTTACTTTAAAATTACTTTTTACCCGATTATCTGAGAGATATTGTAATGTTTCCTTAGTAAATACCCTCCTCCCCGTCCTCAAAAAAGTCACAAAAGTAAATGTCCTAATTTTGGGGTAATTCCGAAATACATTTTTTATATTTTGGAAGCAAAAACTTGGTTTTTAAAAAATATTGAAAAAATAGAATATCTTGAAGTATTTATTTATTTGGTGAGTTTTAAAATATGTTGCAGGTTACACTTTCATATGTTTACCTTCATTTTACAGCGTTATTTTAAACAAATATTGTAACAATCAGTAATTAATAAATGAAAATGTTTGATGTTTCTTTTTAAAGAGTCAGTTACCAAACAAGTATTGAAATAATACATATAATTATTAGTATAATCAAAAATATAAATTTATTGTCATCGAAAGATATTGTTCTAAATTAATGGAATTTGCTGAAGTTAGTTTTAAAAGCTTTGTTTCTTCTCTGTAAATAATTTAATAGATAAAGTTTTATCAAAGTAGATGTTAAAAACATTAGATATTTTTGATTAAAAGTCGACATTCAATTGTTTCTTTGACGATTTGACCTTTGACCTTTTTTTTGCATGTGTTATTCATTAATTTTTTTAAAGAAATTATACATTTAAGAAATTTATTTTTAGTTTCATTAAATAGTTAAAATTAATTGACTATGAGTTATTTTATTGTCTGAATTAATCACATGATTATAAATTAAATTGGAAAAAACTGAGTATCAAAATTTCTATCTGGAATTAAATCATCGAAATCTTCTGCCCGGTGTGTAAAATTTCAATTTATTCTGACTTTCCAATTATTCATTTTTAAAAGAAAAAAAGTCCTCATTAAATTCACAATAATATCACTCATCCATTTGGCTTAACTACTGTTGACTTCATCTCGCTCTCCGGGATTTTTTTTTTTTTTTTTTTTTTGTTAAAATAAGTATTGTCTACTTAAAAAGTGACCTTTTTTTACTTTTTATAAAGATATATACGAACCCTCAGTCTTTACGCATGCGCTGAAAAGAGGACAACTTCGTCACTTTTACTTATTATACGAACCCTCAAGCATAGCCACGCCTCCTCTAGGATGATTGACACGGACAACTTCGTCACCGATCTGGATACTTTTCCTACCGGGAGGCTCGTTCGTAAACAAAACAGCAGTACGGTTGCTATAAGAGGCATCCGATGAGTTGCAATATTGGCGACAAACAGCTGGTGCACACTAATCTTCACTTTGGCCATATTCTGGTTATCATATAAGAATATTCTGGTTTCTTTTTAAATTCCTTTCTACTGAGTTTTAATACTGGCATATAATATGCTTTCTGAACAATGTTTATACATTCAGGATAATAGATGAGTATGGAAAAAAAAAAAATCTTCCTTGTTATGTTTATTTAGGGCGAAAACTTATTGCATACATTTTATTTTCTTGTTTACTAATGATAGCACATTCGTGATCGTAAATATGTAGCAAGAAATTGTTATGTGCTTTTTTATTCAGAAGTGAAAATTTATTACATATCTTTATCTTTTTGTTAACTAATTATGGACTCGCATGGATCTTTCTAATCAAGGCTGAATTAACTTTCGGAGCCTTCAAAAAATATTGTCTTATAATATTCCACCTTCCATGCTTACTATTTTCATCAATCACCATGTGTTTTCTTTTAATGACTAATACTCTTTAACTGTGTATAAATATCATTCTTTTGCTTTAAATTCTTTATTCTATTGAATTTACTTTTATGGTTAATTTCATTAGGAGCAATTAACTGTGTTTGTACTTTGCTAAACTAACAAAATTTTATACATACTGAACACAAAAGAGGTAGACTGAATTAAAGGAAAGGTAGAAATTTTGTTTGAGTGAAATAATAATGCAAGAAGCAATGAAAAACTAATCAACTTTTTGTATGATTCTTTCTTATGAAGTATAAGCAAAACGATATAGAAAAATCTTTTTATATGCAAGTTAATTTTTTATTGTGCGTTTTACATTTTAAAATCAACTGAATAATCTGAACATGTATTTTCTCCCCTATATTAGATAATGTTGGAGAATTATTGGAGCAAGTGTCCTCAGTTGTCAGGAAATTTTTTATATCTCATTCTGAAAAGATATTCTCTAAATATTTTGCAATGATGCTCAAATGATTCTATATATAATTTTCTTTCATTTATTAAGTAATTTTGAATTTCAATAATAAATAAAATATAAAAATGATATGTTTGAAGAAAACTTTAGTTTTCAGTTGTATATTAACCACATGCTAACAGTTAATTGCCAAGGATCATTGCTCATAAATTCTTTCATAATTAAATCTTGACTCTATTCATCAACAGCAATTACTTAATTTATATATGTTGTTTATTCAATAATTTGTAAATAAATTAATATTTTTTATATATTATGCAGTTCTACACTATAATTATATTTTATTTCATCATAACATTATTTTGGATTTATTTTTTTTAAAAAGGCATCTTTTATTTTTTATGAATAATAAATATAAAAGTTATTTAAAGGCTGTTTATAACATATATAGTTATTTGTCTTATAATAAAAATGTGAATACAGATCTTGAAAATTTTAATATTAAAATTTGAAATGGTTCTCAGGAAGAAAGATTGACAATAAATGTATGTCAGTGACTATTTTAACATATTTATCACATATATTTGGTAAATAAGATTCAGATTTATATGTAATTTTACAGTTATTTTTTGTGTATAGTTTTACATGGTTAGTATGATTTTTAATAGCCAATCTAATCTTGCAAAATTTTCTATAATGATTATTATATCATACGGGTTCAAAGAAACTTGCTAGAAACTCACAGTATGCATTATAGGTAACATCTAGTTCATCCCTACTTATTTTACACAAGTTCAAAAAAAGAGATTTTAGAATCAGTCAAATCAATAACTCAATTTGCTAATCGAGTTATCTTTCAGTCTTTAAAATAGTTCAGACTCAAATTTTCTATGAATCTCTTCTGTTTGTAGATTAATTTTAACAATAATTATGTCTTACTTTTCAATGAATTCTAATTTTATTTTTGCATAGCATTGTGAGAAATAAAAAGTAATATTTATAATTTAGTTTTCCATTTTATTTTTAGCTGTTTTATTTATGACAATTTGTACGATGCATTATTTCCTCTTGCTTCATCGAGTGTAATGCATTGTAATCAGGTCATTTTATAATAATTTTAATTAAAAAAAATTATTTTATTGTTAAGTTGTGATGTGATGTTTGCATTTACTTTAACAGCATTTATGAACTTTTCATTGCCCTGTAGCTTTATTTATATATAATATTATTCAATCTAAAGATCAATATTTAGTTTTGTTTACCTCCAATCATTCATAACAAATTTATTTGTTATTATGCAAATTTCTTTCTAATTCAACAAAATATGATATATAATAGTTACCTGATTGACAATGATTTTATAAAAAAAGTCGTCTTCTGTCTTTAGATTTTAAGCTACAATACTATATTTTGAGCCACTTATTTATTTTTCATTTGGTTTCTATAATATAATTTTGTCTGTGTTTTTTCAGTGTTTATATATCTGTTTTCTAAATATCTCATGTTCAAAAATTGGTACAATTTTGCAGTATTGATGTTTGATAATATTCAACTTGAAAGTATTGGATAAGAAAGTAGAAGATTTGCGAAGGAAGAAAATCCAGCTGGCAGCCATGGCAAACTACATGATCTGTTCATCTGTGATAGCAGTTATTTTCATGCTTCACAGCTGTGATAGATCTTCTTGAATGGATATGGCAATAAATTATGCACAGGTATCTTAGTGTAATAATGATTTTCATATTGTATTAAGATCTGCAATCCCCCTTCCCAAATAACTCTTTAAAAATTTTTTAAATAATAGCATAATTATTAATACTTTTATGTGTATATTCAGTTTTGATATATTTACAATAGAAAATTAAAATGCTATTATTTCATTCTTAAAAACTAATTCAAAAAATGTCATTATATAAATATTTTGAGCTACACCTGCAAATTTTTAATTTTTTTTTTTAGTTTTTAAATTGAGATTATTTAATTTGTATTATATGGATTTTAAATGTATTTTTATTTCATATATAAATTGATATTTTCAAAAAATAGAATAAATGCCTTAATTCTGAGATGATTATAAATGCATTTTAACATTGGGTACTAAGAAAACGAATTTGAATATGAAATAATTATTCATATTTATTACTTAATGAATATTAATTATTCTAGATAATTATTAATAATAAAATTAATATGATTTTGCAAAATTACTAATCAATATTTCGCTTTAATATTTAACTTAGCAAAAATTTTGAGAAACACACAATTGAAATGCCTACCATAAGAAGTTCATTTAATTCTATTTTTTAAAGTTATTAAATATGTATTTTAATATGAAACTTTTTTTAATGCATTCTGGAAATTGGGACTCGAAAAATCTGTACTGTTTTTTTTTTGTTTGTTTGTTTTTAATTTTTATTATTAAATAGAATTCACAATGAGAAGGTATAGTTTTTGAAAGATAAAAATATAAATACTGCTTACTGATACACATTTTCCCCTTTGCTTTTCATGTAGAAGAACTTAAATGATTATTCTACTTTATATAGTATAAAAGTAATCCTCAAATCCTAACTCAATTTCATGGTCATCTACTCCAATTTAATTCCTCTCCCTTTCAATATGGCTTTCCTGTTACTTTCTTAATCAATTTTCTTATCTTTTATTTTCTACGAATTAGGTACCACAGGGTAAAATTATTACTAAAATTTCGTCCTTCTCAACTGATTATTTGTTTCTGTAGTTGAAGAACTAAATTATTACTTTTAATATGAAAAGTGAACAACTGGTCACCGAAGGCGTTTAGTTTCTTTTAAGCTAAAAGAATATTCTTTCAAACATTCTGAAGTACTTTTGAATTAAAATGAAACAGAATAAAGTAAATTAAAAATTCATAATCTGCGTAGCGTTACCCCAACTGACGTGGAAAAATTCACGCATTTGTGTTACGATAACTGGCGTTGAAAATTCACGCATGCGCATTGTGTTCTGATTGTTGACAGCTATTATCATCGGATGCGGACTTGATTTAAATTATTTTTAGGTTCGTTTTATGCTTTTGTAATTAATTTTTTTATGTTAGTTATATATTTTTTGTATATGCTTATAGTTTTAAGTACATCGTTTTTTAAGTAGTTTTTTTTAAACCTGTTTTCTACCGATTATTTTAAACGATTCTGTTTATTTTCTTAGTGTTTGATGCATTTATAATTAAACATTGTTAATTTATCTATCTGCTCATGATGAATCTGAGAAAATTTTGTTGACAAATTCTTAAGATATTACATAAATTAAGAAAGATATTCTTTAGTGTCCATAAAATTTAAAAGCTCAGTGACTCTGTTTTCAGTAATCATATTATTAAAAAAAATGCTTTGTTTCAGAAAAAAATATTATTATATTAATTGCATATTAATCCTTTCGACTTTAATTTAAAGCATAAATTCTACAGGAGCTAACAGAAAATTAGAGCGATACATATTATGTTATGGCTGAAGGCCTTTATAATATTATGAGTGAATTATATGACTATCAAAATTTGAAGTTTTAAAATATTTTGATGAAGAAGCTATTAAAGTAGGAATTGCATAAAATTTTTAATTATTAAAATGTTAACGAACACTAAGATTGGCTAACCGGCTGGTCCCCAAAGGCGGCTAGTAAAACAATAAACAGGGAATTAAAATGAATGATACATAGAAATATAAAGATTTAAGATTTTGTTACTTTTGGCCAGTATAAAAAATTCCTGCTAAATATCAGAAAAAAAAAATTAAGATAGAATGCGCCTTAAGTTGAAGTTGACCAAAAGAACTTGTTTCACTTACCATTCATTTTCTTTCAAGGGCGAGTACAAATTTCAACACAGAGGAAATAAAGATAACCATTATTTATCCCAATGAAAAGGCTATAAAAAACTTACTATTTAATGTTGTTTGAGCAAGTTAATTTTGTTGATTAGACTTATAAATTATAAACTTATAAACCTAGTACTCTTAGGAATTAAAATACATTTATGTATAATATTTTTAAAATAAAATCTGATATTGAATAAATTATTATAATACACATAGTCCTTTTATTACTTCGCACCACATGATTGAATGCCCTTGATCACTTATATTCACTGGAAGATAAAGGATATATCATTTTTATCCTTTCTTTCTTTCAGCTTTCCTGACACTGTTAATTAACAGCTTTAATTTTAAAAAATCCAAAATAAAATAAAATAGAAATTTCAAAAAATAGTGGCAGAATAGATCAGAATCTTACTGTCACATATTTCAAAATCGTCTACAAAATTATTTACAATTTAAGAAAAAATTGCACAGAAATTAATTTGTTATTATTGAAAATTTAAAATTCTCAATTTGAACATGGTATTAAAATATTTCTAGTAAGATAATTGCCTCTGAAGTTACTTCTGAAAAGCAGCAATATTTCATTCAATATATATATATAAAACGATTACGTGGACGCAGAATCAGGCCCAATTTGTTAATTGACGTTTGGCAGCACTTGACACCGCCAAATGAAAAAGGCTTCAGTTTTTCTACCTATGCTAACGAGGTTAGGCACAACATGTTTTCGACAGATTATTTTAGACGATTCTGTTAATATACTTAGTGTTTCATGCATTTAAAATTAAACATTATTAATTAAACGGTCTTTCGGATACATTCTGAAGTAGTTTTGAATTAAAATAAAACAGAATAAAGGAAATTAAAAATTTCTAATCTGCATTGCGTTGCTCCAACTGGCGCAGAAAATTGACGCATTTGCGTTATCTAAACTGGGGTAGAAAATTCACGCATGCGCAATGTATTCTGATTGTTGACAACTATATTTTCATAAAACGCTCACGTGGACGCAAAATCAGGTCGAATTTGTTAATCGCCATTTGGTAACACTTCGACCTCGTCCGGGAACATCAACACGCGGTTTAATAAGATTTCAAGCGAACGCTATTCTTGCATCGGTTTGAAAGTTTTTTAAACAAAAAGTTACTCATCATAAAAAATTTTTTCCGTTAAGTCGTGCCGTTTCGATTTTAAAGCGAAATCGTCGAAAAAGAGAAGACAGATCGAATGAAAATGGTCAAGAATCCTTCATAAGAAGATCCAGTCGTAATGAACGAGATAGGGTTAAACGTTTAAGTGTGCAGAGCGAAGTTTCCGAACGACAGGAGCATAGTTGTGAGATATGTAAGGTCTCTGTTCCTTTTGCCAGGCACGTTACTGGGTAAAATCAATAAATTCAAGTGGCAAATACACGATATGTTGTCATGATAAAAAAAAAAAAATTGTTTTGGAACATCTGAATCTACCAGAAATATTGAAAGACTTGCTGATCAGCGATTCAATCGAAGGAAGAAACTATCGGAAGCATATACGAGAATATAATTCTGCTTTATCTTTTGCTTCCATGGGAGCTCAAATTAAACCTCCTCCAGCAACAGGGCCATTTTGTTGGCTCATAATTTCGAAACAAATATATCTATACTAATGAAACTTGGTTTCGAGAAATAAATTTTGATGCAGTTTTTGTTTTTGTTGAAAAAATGGATGTTGCCATTGGAATTTTGATGTTTGCTCTTATTTTAATATATAGATGGCCCCTCAAAAAATATGTAATTTAAAAATCTTTAAGTATATGCTAAGCCCTTTCAAATGGCACATTAATTATGACTGTACGATGCCAGAATAAAGCTGAGTGGCTCTCTTTTTCCCAAGTATATACAAAACCTGCCACCAAGAGTTTGCTCAGAAACGCCGAAGACCTCCGTTTCTGACTTCAGTAAATGACTGTCATTGGTTGCCAACGATGTTCCCTTCTTCTTATGGAAAAAAAAAAAAAAGATCCGTTAACTGTCTACTACGATAATAATAAACAAAATTTGTTAAAAAAAAAATTCCAGTTTAGAATAAATTTCCCTGAGTTTTCCCGATCTCTTGGAATTCCCCGCCCATTCCCGTTTTTCCCTATTTCCCAATTGGATGGCCGCCCTGTGTTATTTCTGATGAACGAAGGTATCTTCGAAATTTGTCGGAGTATAGTATTTTAGAGAGTTTCTAATTTTAAAACGTGGTATGTGGTCGCAGCTTCCCATATTCGGACTACGAATCTGATCAATAGTCTCGAGATTAGATAAAATTTGGTACACAGATTTAGCATCTAAAATGTAGATCCGTATTATATTTCAAATCAAATCCGACAAAAGATTCACAGTCTGTCGGTCAGTACTTTTGGCATGCATATTAACGCCATAAATAAAAATCATAACTACTTAGATAATTATAATTGAATTTATAGTCTTGGCATCTTAAATAGAGATTCTTATCAAATTTTGAACCAAATCCGTCAAAGAATTGGCCGTCTGTCGATTGATACTTTTGCATGCATACAAACGCCACTGCTCAAAAACCTAGTGACTTAAATAAAATTTTGAATGTGATCTTGTGACTAAAATTGCAGTTCTGTGTTTAATTTTAGTTCCAATCGGTCGAAAAAAGACATTAAAAATGCATATTCGATTTTCTAATACTTGCATGTTAAACTCATGCCAGTGATTAATCATTAAAAAAAATTGCCAAGAAACGATATCTGGTAGCTTCCGTCAATGGCATGCATTTAGTACACAAGTATTTTTCTTTTCTTTATTATACAACGAATTATATAACTCTAATATACAGGATTTTAAGAAAAAAATGTTTTTTTAAACTCTTGTGACGTTTACGACTTTACCTAAAGTCCACAAATGTGTGCAGAGGGAGAGAGTAAGTAATTTAATAAGCAAAGTTTGGAAGCAACCCGTCTTGTATTTTTATGTTTTGTACGAGTTTTTTTATAACCTTTTACATTCTCTTTTAATACAAATTGATTAAAAAAATCTGCATTATGCTATTTTTACGAATGGAATAATAATCTAACACCATTTAAGGATCGTTAGTATTTAGTATTTAGACGAATAACCATAAATTTAATACACTTTTTCTTTTTCAAATCATTAAAAATAGAAGGAAGTATGAATGATATCTTCGAAACAGATATAAAAATGCTTAAAAAAGTTTCTTCAAATATTCATTATGGGGAGAAAATTATTATTATTATTATTACTGTAGTGATGAAAATTAATGTTTAGTTCACAATAATATTGCAAATAAATTTATTAGATCCATTCCTTGATTTAAATAAATAAAGTTCTGAAAATTTTAACGGAACTTAAAATCATGCATTATATCTTTGTTATCAGGTCTCGATATC
>JAPMOR010015420.1:0-19600 GCA_026543865.1 Argiope aurantia
TTTTTTTTAATTGTGTTACAAATATAAATGTAGTGGATTTCTAACTAGAAATAATCGGATTTTAAAAACAAATTTAAAACTGGATACTTAAAGCTAGAAGGGTTAAATTGCAATGATTAAATTTTAGATAATTAATAAATATAAGTATTTTATTATGATTGCAATCTGTAAAATTTGTGATTAGCAAGTTGCTTTCACAAAAATTGTTATGCTCTATGAAAATTATACATTAGACTGTGGATTATTTTTTTACCAATACAACAAGAATGAGGGACAATTTCCCTTGAGAAATATTCAATAACTTCCATATTTTTAATTAAGAAATATTTCCTACATTTAAGCACATTAATAAAAACGCCTTTTTAAAAGATTTTTTTTTAAATTTCTTGTTAATTATCTTTAATAAATTTTTTTTATAATTCTCTATTTTTAATATCATGGAATTATTTTTCGAATATCTTATTCGAAAGTGCCTTATTATGAAATCAAAATTTAATGAGTCGGTGACCTGGCCTGGGGTAGCGCGTCTTCCCCGTGATCTGGGCGTCCTGGTTCGGGCATGGTTGTTCTCTACCTCGTGTTCTATCTGTGAGGTGTTTGAAAGACACCCCTGTAAAAAGGGGTTGTGTAAGCGAATGTGCGAATGTCATCTTCATATGAGCTAGAAGTCAGACTTCTGCCCTCGGGTGATGAGGGACTTTTGCCCTCAGAAGCTACTGTACACTCGGCATAAATCGCTGACAGTTCGTCAGCGGGTTTCTAAAACGCCATAAGAAATAACAACAACAACAAAATGTATTGATATTGATTTATTGATAATTAAGTTCAAAAAATAGTAAACTTTTTTTTTATTTTCATCGGGTGCACATATCCACACAAAATTTAGGAACCAAATTCTATCTAAAAGTGACTGAAAAATGTTTATAAATACTTCATCTGCGCAGGAAATTACATAATTTCGCAATTTAGAGTTTAATAAATGTGAAGATAATAGAAATGCCTTATGTTGAAAATATCAGATGCATTTCAATGTCTTTAGCATAAGCAAGAAGAGTTTCTTGTATAATATCGACCAAATTTTTAGGAGTTTCAAACCGTGAATTATTAGTTAAAACATACAAATTTAAAACTTATTGGAACCGTTACGTTTCGACTACTAATTAAAATTGAAAATCATATCAATAGTGCAATTGCTATGGATCCCCCAAAATTTAAAAACCAAAGGTGTTCGTGAAAATTCGAATCGTACGTTTATCAACCTACAAAGAAATCTTTGATGATGATGATGATTCCGTGTCCACGTTGCGACAGAAAGAGAGGCGCAGCAGCTTCTGAGATTAAAGACCTCCTGAGCAGAAGTCTGACTTCTAGCTCATAAGAAGACGACACTCGCTTGCACAACACTTTTTTACAGGGGGGCACTTTCATACACTTCACAGATAGAACGCATGATAGAGAACAGCCACGCCCTAACCAGGTCTCGAACCCAGGAAGCCCAAATCACGAGGAAGTCGCGCTACCCCTAGGCCATTAAGCCGGCAGAGAACATCTTTTTCGCCACTTATTAAAAATAAATAATAATCTCTTCGAGAAACATTATTTTTCAAGATTAAAGGAGCTAGGAGCATTTGTATTTCAAAGAAATTGATTTTTAAATTTTAGTCTAATAATATAGGTGTATTTTCCATGATTACAGAAATATCTAATTTGTATATGTTTGAAAAGACGACAATTTATAAATTGTCTTTTAATAATGAATCTAACAAAAGCTCCTAAGATCCAGGTTTACCCCCCCCCAAACACATTTTTTTTTCTAATTTCGATACGTTTAAAACACTTTCTATTCATTATAATCGTATGAAATTTTATACAGCAATATTTACAAATATTATGAATCTGTTTTAACAGTTTTTTTTATTATTTCTGCGCAATGGTATTAATATTTATAATGCAAAATAGCATTTTTTAAGGATTTTCAACTTCCACTACATACATTATTAGTATTTTACATTATAATTTAAATGAAAATTTCACTTTAATTATTATATCTATGTTCATATAATATGCTAATTTTGAAGTGATTTTAATCAGAATTTTTTTAGAATTTTGTTTTGTAGTTATAAGCTTGTAAACTATCTCATCACAACACATATTCGATTTTCTATTAAAGATCAGATACAAATATTTTTCAAAAAAACAAATATTTTTCGACTGTTTTATAATTAAAATAAATAATTTATTTCTATGTGTCCTAAATTCTCTATCAGGTACTTGCTGAAAGAATCCCCGTTATTTACAGCTCAAACTTTGGCAATTTTCATTATCGAGAACAATTCACAATCCTTGAAGAATTCGAACGAAATTAGTCTCACGTTCCTTAGCACCTAGAAGGATCAATTGCAAATACTAAACAGTTTCTAAGGAGGATAAGATGAGAGTTCACGTTTTTTCGCCCAAATTTCTGAACAAACCATTACGCACAAAATACTTTTACACAGTTCTTAAAATTCGAAAAAAAAAGTTTTAAAGTGTCATCAGTCTCGCAATCGTTCTATTTTTTAAATCAGTTTTCAAAATTAATTTTAAAAATTCCATTTTCGTAGACAATTTTCAATTTCATTTTTCCCCCGAAATATTAAACCTATTTCACTATTTAGAAACGTCTATCATTTGCGCGCTTTTACCAGTGTTAACCCTTTCTAGGTCCGTGGAAGTATGCGTCCTGTCAAATTTATCAATCTTTGTATGAAATTATGTAGGTTGGCATAAGTTCTGACTTTTTTTTTTATTAAGTCAGAAACTTAGATCCTTCAATTCTTTATCTCAGACAAAATGATGTGTCTTGATTTGTTACTTAATTATTAATTAACCAAATTAATTAATTAATCCAATTAAATTTATCTAATAAGCTAAATGAATCCCTTTTCTTATTCTAATTTCAAGCTTAAAAATATTTTAACATAATATGACAAGAAAAAATTGCCCTTTAAAGGGTTAATGTGAAGTTACTTTTTGTAGAATTTTTTTTAACTTATAAAACGTAGAATAAATAAAAAAATAATTAAATATGGTTATTGTATTTGACTATTAAATATTTTTTAAATGTTAGCTCTTTCCTTGACTGCTGGGCATAATTTTGTCTAATGTTATATAAATTTAAGAATTTAACGCACTTAACTGTCATATATGCCTGTTTTTATTATCCTTGTTTATTTCTTTGAATTCATTGAATAATATTCTTTTTTTGTTTGCAAGTTCCTTATTTTGTATTGCATTTTTGTATAGTTTGTCACTCCAGGATTTAAATTCTACTTTTTAAAATCTTGTAAGTATTTAAGGAACAAATACTTCGTTTTAGCTTTTTAGTTTTTATCTACTGAAGTTTCGCTTTTCTTTAATTTCGTTATATTTAAAATTCTTTTTACTTTTCTTTTCTTGTAAGCTATTAAATATTCCACCATAACTATATAACCATCGGGCTTAAAATCTAAGAATTACGTTTTAAATATTTGATTACAATTACAGAATATTTTTATGACAAGGTTTCCACAAAAGTAAAATAAACATAACTAAAAATATTTTCTAAGTAAATGTTTTTTTCTGATAAGGCATTTGCATTCTTCAAAGCACGTGTTAAATTTTACTCCTTGAAAATTCTTTACTTGCATGTAACCTGATTTCTGTCTCTCCCTCCCTCCCCCCTCCCTCTCTCTCTTTTTGATAGAATTCCCTTTTTACTGGCAGCTTATATTAAGACATCTACATGCATTATTAAATTGTAGGCCTATTATATGACACTAAACAGCTATTCGATTACCTTTTCGTCTACATTGTAAACTTTTAAAATAAAATTTAATTTCTTAAAAGCGCCAATGTGAACCTAGAAACTCGATGTTTCTCCAGTGGTCAATTATTTGACTTATATATGCGCCAAATTTGAGATTATACCTTTTATTATTCGAAATCCTTAGATTAATAATTAATTACAGTTGGATGTATTAAATATTCTTAAAGAATGAAATTTAGTAATTGTACGACGTAATATATATATTTTTTTCTTTTTCTTACCTGATATAAAACAGACAAGCGTTGTTGAACTGCAAATGCCGTGGTTAATTTAAAATAAAATGAATTTCTTTTGAAAGTAGCTCATTAATATGCTATTTTGACTTGGTTTCCAAATTACTCCTAGCATTTCAATGTTCATGAAAATTAGAAAACTTTAAAAATATTTTTATTAGTGAATTAAAAGTAGAACATAATTCATGAAAACTTCGGAGATTAAAGCAAAAACCGTAAAAAGAACAACAGAAACTTTGATATAAAGATAGATGGAATTTTAATAATATTCTTAAAATGTTTAAAGTTTTATTAAAGTTTCACAAAATGTCCCTCTTTTATTTTCTCTCCAATGTGGCTTCAATCCTTTTTATTTGTTTTCAAATCCTCATAATGTTGCAATTTCCGTCCTGAACTCCAAAGTTTTCTGGAAAAAAAAATTCCACATTTTAATAATCATAGAAAGTACTTTTAAAAACTTTTATTTCCACATTATAATTTTATTATATTTCTTATTTCCTTATAATAAGCATTAAGGAATTTAAAAATGATTCCTTTTTTTATCAAATTCATTACCACTTGTGTAGAATAAGAATGTAATTAAATCACTTGGTAAAATGATAATTAAGTTATAAAAAACATTAAAACATTGTTTTGCCATTTGAAACAAATAAACAAAGCGGTGAAAAAAATGTAAAATTCATGTACATGGAGTGCAAAAAAATACAAAACCCTGTCTCAACAATCATAAAATAAGTCTAGGTGAATAAAGGCTTATGAAAAGATTCTATATGGCGTTTGTAGATACACGACGATAAAGCATCGACTTCTCTGAATTCGTAACATGCTTTTTTTTGCGCACCAATAGAATTTTTTTATGCAAGAGAAAGAGAAAATATTATTATCATTAATAAACCGAAACCGAAATTTTGATTCATATTCGTTTGAGACTTCAATGAATCCGTAAACGCATTTTTGGAATTACGCCACGATAACTCAAAACTCTTTAAATTATACAGATAAAATTTGGTAATCACACATCGACTACTCAACCCGCTTTGAGGCACACGGATAAATCTGAGTGACCGGACAAGTATCCCTTTCCTGCAATATATTTCGAAGCACACATCTTTCATTTGTAGAAAAATAAAAACTTCAGCAATTGTAGTCTTCTAGGCCCTGCTCAAATTCCAGAAATGTATATAAGGGAGTTGGGGATCACAAACTGACTTCTCCGATCTGCCTGAAATCACTCGGATGAATCTGAAGGACTGGACGGCGCAACAGCGTTGTTGGGAACTGATGTTGAGACCTAAAGACCATCACCGGCTACGGTACAACCCTTCCTGTAAGAAATGCGTGCCATTTATATGTCCATTAGGATGGCAAATACCAACCACCATACCAGAAGCTTCTCAACCCCATTGCTGAGATCATCCGGGTTGGGATTGGTTAAACGGTAGAAGAATAAAATGTACGCTCAATTCTCTTGAGTACAGAGAAAAGTCGAAAATGCTATTTTCCATACTGTCCAGATATACAAGGAAATGAAGAAAGAAACTCTCCTGCTGTGTTTCCTCAGATGTGCATAAAAACTTAAAGATGTTACTTCCAGTATCTTATAAAAAAAATCTTACTTGCGTCTTTTTATGCTGCATAATATTTGAATCTCGAGAAACAATATTTTAAATATTAACTCCAGAAACAATATTATAAAAACTACCCTCTATATTTTAATCTAAAGGAAAAAGTTATGCAATATCATAAAAATTCCAATAAAATATTTATACGAAGAGACAGCTGATATAAAATAATGCTGCAAAGAATATAAAAACAAGGAGAAAATAAAATATCATTCTAAATATCATTGCCATCAAAGTAGTTTATACCATTTTGTGTTGTTTAATTACTGAAAAAGGATTTAATCCCAAAAGCTAATAATTAACTAGAAAAACTCCCAAATTACGAATAATTGCATTTCGAGTAAATTGTAATTATTCGTTTCAGTTTTTAGAAGAGAGAAATTAAGATTTCTCCTTTTTATAAACGATTATCTAATGACTATGTTGTCCGACATTTCAAGATATTTGTGCAATCTAACGTTAATGTAAATTTCCCAACACCATTTACAATAATTGATTGAATCTATGCTACAAATAAACCAAAAAGATAATTTTATTTCGTTCGAATTAAAACAGTTATCACTGTATCCAAAAAGATCGTTTGTTAATTGTTGTCTTTATATTATCAACCTCTAGCTTTTTTTTTACTTCATTAAAATTATTTCAAAGATTTTTTTAACAATGAGCAAAAATATCATTTTTAAAAAGAACAGTAACTTCTAAAATTGTACTAGGAACTTTTAAACAATTATTCCTTTAATTGTTCTTCTAGAACATACTAGAAGCAGTAAAAAGATCGTTTAACGTTATCAACTTTAGAAGAAAATTAAATTCTTCAATTTACCCTGTTTTGTCGATAATGACACCTAAATGTGTAAAAAGGAGCGAAAAACGATGTTAACAATTGTTAAACATGTTGTTGATTAAATTAAGTATCTGAATCGACTGCTTTGTAATTTTACAAAATCGTCGACATTTTTATCTAGTGATATAAAAGAATTAAGAAAGAAATTGTGATTAACAAAACGTTTTGGCTTGAATTCGAAAAATTATAATAAATAAAACTCATTTTAAAAGATCCTTTTTTTATTAATAAATTGTTTTAGTACTATTATCTGTTTTGTTTATTTAATTCGATTTTCTTCGTTAAAAATATCGAAGTGCTGGCAATTATTTAATATATTTCTGTATATTTTTCAACCATACTTTTATGTACTGTATGGGATGTCTACTTCAGATGTTTTTGTATTGATCAGTAATACATCATTACTCCCAGAATGCTATGAGTAATGATATAAAAGCGAATCCTAGATTAATCTAGTCAGATGAATAAATTCTGAAACAAGATCCTGGCAGGGGGCTTCAAACTAGATTTTCCTTCTTTTTACTTTTGTATATACAAAGTATAGAGAAAGTATTATAATCTTCAAAAAATTCGAAATCAAAATTTTAACGAACCTCCACATTTTAGACCATCTTGAGTTCAAAAAACACATTTTTGGAATTGCCTGTGTGTCTGTGACAAAGATAAATCAAAACTCGCACAGTTCAAAGCTTTGATCTAGACGGCTGAAATTTAGCATATGGCTTTACGCTAACTTTATAAATTTCAAACTTTGTTTTTCAAAATTTTTTCAAATTTCAAATTTTCAAACTTATTCAAAGTATTTCTGTTCACCCAGATGCTCAGTTATAAGTTAAAACGATAAGGAGGTGAACTAGATAGATAACATTCAGATAATTGCAAAAAGACGAGAACTAGACGAATGAAATTTGGTACACAGATTTAACACCTATCAAATTTTGAGCTAAATCCAACGACAGGTTGACTGTTTGTCGGTCTGTATTTTCAGAAGCACGTAAACAAGATATTTCAAAAACGCAATGGCAAATATATCAAATTCAGTATGTGATTTCCTAACTAACACTGTGCTTTTGTGTAAAATTTTGGTTTTAATCTGTTTGTGAAAAGGCGTCTAAAACACAAATTCGAACTTCGGATGCTATTAACCACATTTCAGATAGTTATCGCCAAATAACTTGCCAAGGATTACACGATGGATTGATTGAATGGTCTCTCCAAATCTTTCTCGCATACCCTCTAATAAAGGTTATCCTAGAGTACGTCTTACATGGTGGCACTGACATGCAATAGACACCAAATATTTATCTTTTGAATGTAATCCTTGGCGAGCTTTTTGGCGATTACTCCCTGGAATACGATTAATAGTATCTTATAATAGAATTTGTGTTATAGACGCATATTTCCCAATCGATTGAAACAAAAACTACACTTTTAGTCACGAAAATCAGTCGCCAAGTTGATTGTCAAATTTGATACACTTAAGACATTTCGTTTTAGAGTTATTATACGCACATATGTCTGAAAGTACAGACTGACAAATGGTCGACCTGTGATTGGATTCCGCTCAAAATCTGACAGGTGAATACGCTATAGATGTTAAATATTTGTACCGAATTTTATCTATATTGCTCTCTTCGTCCTGGTGTTATCATGTTAACTTATTTTCGAACAACCGGACAGACTGACTACCTCAGAACGTATTTTACTCAAAATTTGATAGGGATCTACAAATTTGGTATAAGGACTGTGTACCAAATATCATCCGTCTAGCTCAAGACAGTTTTGCTATATCTTCTTCATAGAGATATGGGCGGACAATTTTCAAAAAAGTGTTTTTCAAACTCAGGGATATCTAAAGCGTGGGGAATCGTCAGAATATGATTTTTTGATAATAACAATACTTCCTGTATACTACATATATGAGAAAGTAACAATGCTGAAAATCTTACCAAAGTTATTTCATAACTTTGTATTGTTTACTAACGGATTCTAAAACATTCCATGCTTTTCCGCGTGCGTTAGGATGGGTTTAATTTGACAAAATAGTGGTAAGAGGAAATGTGAAAATAGGACAGAGATGTTTGCTTTTAACAATAAAGTAAATTCCAGAAATACGCACATCTTTCCACGTTTCACCCTTTAGTGAGATAGAATCGTCGAAAAGTGGTCTTCTTGGGATACTGAAACGAATAGTACTAAAGGCACCGTCTTCAAAACCAAGACCTGACATCATATAAAACATGATAAAGAATGTATGAAAAGTAACTAAGAAAATAAATATTTTTAACCGAAATTGATTAAAAACTTGTAACAGTTTAGTGAAACATCTCTTCATAAAAAATTTATCTATATCGAGTCAAATATAAAACTCTTAATTTTCTTAATAATTAATTATTAAATGATTAAAAATTTAAAGCATACAGCTACGCATCACTATACAATAGGATATTTTGTATTGCAACACCACAAGACTTCCTGCACAAATCGACCTTGGTAATAACAGTTACAGCTAGATGAAAGACAAATGTTGTACGCAATCCAATGCACCTCTCGCTGTATTTATTTTTCTGCGCAAATAATATAATTGATCTTGCATGAAATAATGAGACAAAAGTTGAAGCAGTGTCTATTTCGATAAAGAAATCAATAGTAATGAAGGTTATTCATCATTATCCCTTCTATTGCAATCGATGATTTTTCCCGAACACACAAATGCGCTTAATTACTGTAATGTCCATAAACCTTTCTTTGGTATTTCAATATGCCTTAAAACAATATGCAAGAAATATGAGAATTTAATGATGTATTTTTAATTTTTATCTAAATTTAAAACTGTGCAAATTACTTAATCGTGAAAGTAGAATTTCGCGGAAAATTATATTATACATTCAAATAATGAATTTAATTGCATTTATTTTGCGTCATGAAGTTTTCCAAGAACGCAGCACAAGAGGCAATAAATACTGAGACCAAGGAAATTATTAAGCACAACGCATTCAGCTACAAAGAAGGTTGCAGCTTCGCCTATTCAAAAACTATTCAGCAGTTCCGAACTTCGATATCCAAATTTATTTCCATAATAATTCAGTGAGTATCAATAATTTCTTTCATATGTTTTGATATTCCATATTCAGGATAAAAGCACGTTTTACTTTTTTGTTTAGAGGATACACAAAGCAAAATTATTGAAAAACAAATTTTTAATTATAAAATTTTGAGGTTTTTTAAAATTTCAAACCTACTTAATACTGTGCCGTAAAGTGACATCATGTTTGAGTTCCGCGAAAATTATCGGTCAAACGCCAGCGACACCACATTGGTATTCGGTTGTCGGTCAGATGCCGGCGATGCCACATTGGTGTTCCACGAATTTTTATTTATTTTGCAATAATTTTTTCATTTTATTTTAATTACTTATTATTAATTATTCTGTATTTTATTAAAATGAAAATGCATGACCTTTCGGAACCTCGTAATATTGCCGATAACAGACGAATACTTCTTAACCATTACTACGGCACCAGATAAAAATATCTCTTTTAGACCTACGGTTGCCATAGTGTTAATTATAGAAAGTCTGCCTGTTAGTTTGTTTGAGTTTATTAAAGCTTAAATACATTAAGAACAAAGTGGATGAAATTTGGTATCCTTTATTCCTAAATCGTTATTTAATTCAAATTTTAGGGTTGTGGTGTCCTGGTGGTAAGGTCTTGGCCTCAGAATCGGAGGGCTTCAGGTTCGAGACCCAATTCCACCGAAGAACCGTCGAGTAAGCGGGTCTCGTGTTCTTTAAATCCGTAGTGGCCAAACGTTTTTTCGTTAGTTTGGTGCGGAAGTTTGGAGAGGGTGGTGCCAGATCAGGTGTTGTACCTCGTTATCTGACTGCAGTTCAAAATTACGAGGTTCGTCCCAAAATAGCCCTAACGTTGTTTTATAATGAGATATTAATATAACTGAATTAAATTAGCCCCATCTAATTTTAAAATAGAATCTGCTGAAGTAAAGTCATTCAATCGGGTAATAAAAACATAGGCTAAATCTAAAAGAGTTAAGGTTATTAGGATTTTATGAAAAACGAAAATCAAGAAGTGTTATCCAATTATAATTCGTCATTATACAACAGAAATTTGTCCATTAGAGCTGTTTCCCTCTACGCTCATATAATTTCCAAAGCTTACTTTCTTAATTTTTGTTTTCTCGTATATGAAATATACAAAAAAAAGGGGGGGCCTAAGTGAAGATTAGTGTGCACCAGCTGTTTCTCGCCAATATTGCAACCCGTTGGATGCCTCTTATAGCAACCGTACTGCTGTTTTGTTTACTACTTTTTGCAATGGTTGAGTTGTACATATACTACAATTACATTATGAAAAATGTTAAATTAAAAATATTAAAAAAATATCGATTAAAGATTTTAATTTTGTTCTTTATTATAATTAAAATATATTAAATAAAGTTCACTTATCATTAAAAGTTATTTTCTTCTTTCTATTTTTTAATGTGAATACGAACAGAAAATATTTATTCTTATGCAATTTTTAATTGTCAGTATGCGCTTTAAAAAAATCGTCTGCATTCTCACTCTAAAAGACAGATGCAATGGAATTCATCGCAGTTCTCGTAATTCTTTTGGTATTATAACGGTTGGTTCCCTTCATAATTTGTTATGTCGGGAGTATTTCGAATCTGTAGAATGGATGAAGGGTGAGTTAAATATGCATATATATATATTTTACGAGTTGATGAAGTTAGGAAAGGATGCTTGTTTGAAATTTTGTATTGAGAATGATTTGATAACGAACCGGCAGAATGGATGAAGGGTGAGTGGAATATATATATTTTACGAGTTGATGAAGGTGGAAAAAGTATTTGTTTGAAATTTTGTATGGAGAATGTTCCGATTGCTTCTTTCTCCGTTTTTTCTTTTCTCTTGGTTATGTACTGTTTCTGTTATCCACACAGTCTTTATGTTCAATGTGCTAGCGAAGCTACTAGGTTCCCGCTCCCGCTGCTAGCGAAGCCGTAGGATGTTATTTTTTTTAAGTTAAAAAATTCTGCCCGGTGCCTTCTACAGATGCCGAAGGCATCTGTAGAAGTGGCAGAAAGGAAAAAAACCGGCACCGGGGCAGAATGGAAAAAAAAGTAATACTTATCAATAAAAAGTCCTAATTATACGGTGGCAAATGGTAACCGTAACTGTTCCGCGGAAGTATTTGTTTATTTTGTCCGCCATCTTTATTGGCGACTTGGCATTGTTGGCGCAGCTGGGTGCACACTAAAATTCACTTTTACAAAAAAAAAGGTATAGTTATCGTCAAAAAATTAGACCTAGAGATTTTGACGAATCTCCACGTTTCAAATCTCCCTAAGTCCAAGAAATTCATTTTTAAAATTATGTCTGTTTTCGAACAACACGATAAATCAAAACTACTTTGAACAAAGTAGAAAAATATGTGGTGTATGTTCTTAAACCAAATTTGTAGATTTTCATCCAGTTTTCAGAGAAACCCTTTCAAAAGTAGTCTGCCCGTCCAACTTCCTAAACAATTGAAAATACGGTAACAAAAAGTGTAAGAAAATAGGTAAATAAAATTTGCTACCCAGTCAGGTTTAGCATTAAAAATATAAATGTAGTTAAAAATGTGAACACTTATCAAATATTGAACTAAATTTGAACTGATCCTCTGCATTTTTGTATGCATGTGAAAGCAATAACTCAAAAATGCAACGACTTAAATATATCAAATTTGGTATGCGAGATTGCGACTACAATTGTAGTTGTATGTCAAATTTTGGTTTTAATCACTTGAGAATGTTTCTAAAACACATATTCGATATTGTACATTAAACACATCCCAGTAATTAATCGGCCTCGGCCTTTCATCCCGTCAGTGGGTCGATAAACTGAGGACCAAGAATGCTTGGAAACTATACCCTGGGAATTCTGCGTTAGGCTGAACACCTAACCGGGACACATGATTTGCATCCCAGGGCCCAGGGAAGAAAGCAGAGTGGGGCATTGAGTTGTGTTTAGTTTGACTGTTAAATGAATAATATGAAGAGTACTTTTTTAAATGAGCCGCTCAGAAGCCAATGCGGTTAAGTCCATAACACAAAAATTGAGAAAATTAATGTTTTTTGATACATTAATTTTTAAAATTCTTGGTTTATTAATTTAATTAGAAAAGTGTATCAAGTCTTTTTTCGAGGTGTAAACTCTGCAAAAAAACAAGATATGTACAGGATGTGTAAATAAAAACGTAGTATTTATTGAAATAATGACAGCATCTAAAAATTTTAGGACTTGTACCTTTTGGCAGCTGAAAGAGATAAGGAATTTATGTAAAATTTTTAACAAACAATTTATGCATAGAACTCAAACAATTCTAATTAGAAGTAACGGTTACAGTTACTATGAATTTCTTGTTTTTTCAGTGTTACCAACAAATATCGAAAGAAGAAGAAGAAGAAGAATTTAATTTTTATTTCAAAGTTTATGTAAAAAAAATATTGATAAAAGGTGGACTTATTCACAATGGCTTCTGAAATTATTATAGAATATATTCAGAAGCTTTTAAAAAAAGGGCTGTCTAACCTAGAAAAATGTAACCAACGAGTAAATCCTTTAATAACTAAGAAGATTATTATTTATTTCATCAAAATTTCCAACAATCAGAAAATATCAAAAATGGACTTAACCGCATTGGCTTCTGAGCGGCTCAAATATCCTATCACCTTATTATTTGTTGCAACAGAAAAGCTAGAATTCAATTGAACCAGTTTACAGAAAATTAAAAAGTATATAAATTACGAAATAAAGCAGTGGAAATCCTACTACAGAGCAAATGATTCACAAAAATATGCTATGGAGTGTTTTGATGGATGACTTTGAATTCCATTAGAGCATTTATAAACGTTGTTATAAATAATGCATTATAATAATATTAAAATTAAAGGGGAAAGTTGTACGGAAATGAAACTGATATCAATAAAAAAGTATTTTTTGCGTTTTAAGATATTATGTCGAAGGATATAAACATCAATGTCCGCCAGTCCATCAACGTCCATAAATATTACCCATCTGGCGATAGTTAAGCCTATTTTTTAGCTTTAAGCCCAGTTTAAACTTTGCTTGAAACATATTTTTGAATTCTTTTTTGTGCCTTCCTTCCTCTGATTGAATGCACCTTTTAGCATTAATGCGAATCATCACCAGAATACTTCTAATAATATTTTGCAGTTCCATTAATTAGATAAACGAGTTGTACAATACATCTTAAAAGCCTTTAAAGAAGCATTCTGTATAATAATTCGCATGATGGTTTGTTTACATTTGACTGTTGCCATTCGATAATAAGTAATAGCATCAATTTCAGTGCCACTTAAAGTAGCGTTTAATATTATATATAATATGCACTGAAGGTTCAATGAAAAAGGAAAATGAGAAAAGAAAAAAATTGAATGAAAAGAAAAAAAGAAAAAAGAGCACTAATAATGAATCATGCTTTTTACTACATTTGTTGAAAATACAGATTAATTAAGAGAAAAATATACGAGATTTTATGTCCAATAAAGATATAATTAATAAACAAATCACAAAAGCATAATATTTGTATAAGGATAAAAATATTATTTTTGAATCTTTAAGAAAGGAATTTATCTTCATCATTTATATTAATTTAAAGTATGTCCTTATATTAAGTCCTTATATATATTAAATTAATAAATTAAATCATTTTTTTTCATTTAGCATATATAATATCTGTATATATGTATTTTATTAATTTTATGTATAATATGTACTAAAAATTCAATGAACAAGAAAAATTAAAAATTAAAAAAAAAATTAAGGTGGAAAGGAAACAGTCAAATATAAACAAAATATCATATGAATTTCAGACTGATTCATTCAATGAATATTTTTATAGCTGTACTGAATCAAACGCCTCGCTTTGCTAATCAATGGAGTTGCAATATACTATTAGAAATGTTCTGAAGATACTTCGTCATGTCACCAAAGAGGGCATCCAGTCAGAAAAAAGAAGATATAAAAGAAAACAAGAAATAGGTTTCAAATTAAAAGTTCAATCAAGCGCAAAAGTTGGCTTAACCTTTGTCATATAAGTAATCGCGGTAGGACTTAAGATTAATGTACGGTTCTTCCAAGCACGTCAAAATTATACCGATTTCCCAAAAACTCTTTAAAAGTCAGCAATCCTGGCTGTATACCAGAAATGATCGTAAGCAACTTTTAAAGTTGCAATAAAAAATTGTCACGATTATATTTGGAGATAAATCGCTCCAAAATTTTTCAATTTTGGTGTTCGTATATTAATCTTTAAGTCTAGCAGTAATCGTTTTGACTTAAAAAATACTTTTGTATTATCTTAAAAAATTACCTTTTTAATTATATAAATTCCAGCGTTGTACAATTTTTCATTCAACTTTAATGATATTTTTATTCAATTTTATACATTATGCGAAACAATGTTTTTAATTGCTGTGATGGAATTAAAACTCACCATCAAAAGGCTCAAGCACGTGCTTTTGCTAATCATTAAATCAGTAGCAGGTTTCAGCTTCCGTTTATATATACACATTGTAATTTGCAGCAACTATTTTAATCGAATTAATGTGGTTTAGTCGTATCAAATTACAAGGTAAAAAAATTTTTTTTAAATGTATCCATATTACTAATTAACATCCTAAACATTCAATAATCTTCGCGAATAAACTGGTCGCCAAAGGCGGCTAGTATATGAAAAAAAAACAGAAACTTTCAACAAGGAAGAATGCTTTAGAACAATAGAAACAACAATAGAAAGAATGCTTTCAGCAAGATATAAACCTATTTTGCTCTCTTTTTCTCCAAAGCAGAAGACATTCAAAGAAAAAAAAAACTCTATGGAGTTGTTTTATTTCATAAACTGCACTTTTCAATATAAAGCCTACAAAATCACTCATCTTCTTTTTAAAAAATTATGAATTGTTTACAAAGAAATAATTGGTGTGAAATTATTTCATAAGAATATGCGTATCGTTAAAATTATGATTTCTTTTTTCTCATTCTTTTTTAATATCTTTTAAATAATTATAGGAATTTTCCTTTGGGAGAAGCTGGTAAACGGACGAACGTTGAAGCTCTGCTGGTGTATACCCAGGAGAGCTTCATTTGGTGAAGCGGAGTGTACCCAGAAGAGCTTCGTTTAATGAAGCAGGGAGAGTGAAACAGAGTGTACCCATAAGAGCTTCGTTTGGAGACGCAGTGAGAGTGAAGCAGAGTGTACCCAGAACTTTGTTTGGAGAAGCAGTGAGAGTGAAGCAGAGTGTACCCAGAACTTCGTTTGGAGAAGCAGACAGTGAGTATTGCAGTATCAGATATTGTTAAGAATCATGTGAAATTAAACTTAAAGATTCTGAGCAGTGAATATTTTTAGAATATAAAAAAATCAAGCTTACTTTTTAATATTTTTCAAGAAAATAATCTCCAAACAATATTTTATCTTTTTAATACTAACATAATCACTAAGCAAATATGGTTCATAAACATTAAGCAAATATTAACCCTCTCATTCCTAAATTCATCCGAGTTCAAATACCTCAGAATATTGGATCGCCAGTGTTTCTCTTTTCCCCTACCTCTACAATAACCTACTACCCCTTTTTCAGAAAAACTATAATTACAACCCTTGCTCTTAAGGGATTGATATAATGATTAGGAGACTCCTCTTAGCTGATAACTATTAAGAAAATAAATGCTCCAGAAAGCCTTCCTATATTAGAAATTCATATGAGCTAGCGTCTCTGACGAACAAAGCACGAACCTCAGATTTTAAATCAATCACACTTACCGAAAGCGTGAGGAATTTCCGTAGTGATATTTAGGCATAATGAACACGTCATAATTGTGTTAAACAAGCGTTTGGAATCTTTCTGTATTGTTAGGTTATCTTTCCTTCAATTTTCTCGTACTCTTCTAATCAGCAGTGGACTAATGGTAAAGACTTCGCAGGGCCACAATGGCCTGGTGGTGAAGTCTCAGCTTGAAACTGGAGGTTTTCAAGTTCGAGAGCCGATTCCACAGAAGAACCGCTGTGTAAGTGTGTCAGGTGCACGTTAATCAAACATTCTCCCGCTGGTGTTGTTTGGAGAGTAGAGTACCAGCTCAGATGTCGTCTTCATCATCTGACCGCTGTTCAATATTACGAGGTACGTCTCAAAAAAACCGTGGAGTTGCTTTAAAATGGGACATCAATGTAACTAAACTAAACTAAACTAAACTAAAGTTTTTGCTTCAAAACTGAAAGGTGTGTCCATTGTTCAGTCTTCTTTGCAGTATTAGGAAGCACAAAATGAGTCATGTTGTGTTAGTATAAAAGAAAATCGATGGGAGTTTTCTTCTTTTGGCTTCTCATATTCTTATCTAATTAGTGCTGTTTTTAATAATTAAATTGAGCTACAGTTTTACGATTCTAAGCAGTTTCAGTTTGATTGAAAACATTCAATGTAATAATTACGTATACGATGACGATTCTGACTCGCCCATCGAATTACTGAATTTTTAATTTGCAATAAAGTGAAAGTATTAAGTAATTTAAAATACAAAAATCAATTAAAAACGCTTCAGTATCTCAAATGTCTTTATATTATTATATAAATTAAAATAATAATAAATATCCTAATAGAATATATCATTTAATCAGGAAGTTAAATAAATTCGTAAATCAAGAGGTAAATCTTTTCATCAAGCATTACAGCTTTTAATCATTTTTAAATAATATAATATAAATAAGATAATAAAAGATGCTTTAGTGGGATTTCTTACTGTTTTATGAACAGTGTGAAAGAGTTCCTTTTAATACGAATGAACAAGGTTTATTCTGATATTTCCATTTGCTTTGAATACACTCCAAAGGAACTTACTATTCAGTGGTCTTAAAAGAAAAGGACAGAATCTAATGAATTACGTAAACACTGCATTTAGCTTTGCGGAAATGGGCAGAAACTGTTTGTACAGAACTAAAGTCAAACATTTGCAAACGATAAACATCACAATCAATTCGGAATTCCTATATTTATTAATTAGCTATTCAGAAATCTTTGAATTAGTAGTTTCAAATGAAGAAAACTTTCAAGAATCCTCTGAGTAAATACGGTTAAAACATTTGCACTATTAAAATAACAAATTATAAAAACTGGAAATATTATCAGCTGAATTCCGTTTCAAATTGCAGTATGATTTAAATTCATGTGTTTTTAAAGGAAAATAATTTTAAATATTGTATTTGATTTATAATATATGATACAAATTTTCTTCTCGTTTTTATAAACTTAAACTTAATTACGTGTACAGAATTTAAAAATAAATAAAATATATTCATAGAAATTTATAAAACAAGATGCTTCTGAAAATTTTTGAGCTGATCATTTTTGAGTAATGATGCCGTTAAAACATTATTCTCTGTTATTTTTATTTAAATTGTTTTATTCAAGCTTTTAATCTCTGCGTACATTTAAAAATTTTCAGAGCATGTAAATAAAATAAAGATAGAAGTTTTATTTCTTTTTTTTTTAAATTGGCAACATAAATTATTAATATTAGAAGCATCTAAAATTAGTAATTGTAAACCTCTTTTTAGCCCAAACAAATCCATCTATCGAAAATCTTTAATACAATAGTTCTTGGTCTCAATGAGGCGCTAATTCGGCTAATTTGATTTATTTTTCTATCTTCAATATTAAGGAAGTTGTAGGGAAATGAACATTTCAATATCCCCCTACTATTTACATCCCCTTCGAGTTAGATGGCCCAGTTATATACTCATACGAGGTTTCCACATTTCATATAACATATTCCAATTCGGTTAAAATTCAAACAATCTTACTTTAATAATATTGTTCACAATATAACATGAGTATAGATTTGTATGTATATACATAAATATATAAACCTTTGAATGAAGGTTGGTTTTGAATTCTAGGGACCATGATCGATAAAGATTTTATCCTGGAGTCGTGTCATTAGAATCATTTACTATAGATAATCTTCCTATGTAGCCGCATTCTTAAGTGAAAGGAATCTTTGCCACACATCTTAACAAGATATTCAATGTGGTGGTATGTAGATTATTATGATCTGTGCAAGAAGCAACAGGACGAATGTTGTGGGAAACATTTCTTTAATAATCACATTCACACACTTAAAACAAACACAAAGACAAGACATTCACGCGCGCGGCTCACAGTTCAGCATCACATCTCCTTCTCATTACAATCGCAATGCATTATGGGATTACATATGGGATGGCTTAATCGGGTATCGCCATCTAGTATCCAAAAGAGAAGATAAGTATAATGCAACTGCTACACCTATCATTTAGGTATCTATAAACATGCGAGGTCCTCTTCATTCTGTTCCAGTCATTGATCTGCTTTGTTATTCTATTCCATTGTTTTATTTAGTTTCTATGAGTAAATAGTATAAAAAATAAGTAAATATTATTGTAATCATAAAAAAAAATCGAATTTGAAATTTTGACGAATAGCCACGTTTTAGACCCCCTTAAATTAAGAAAACACATTTTTGAAAAATGTCTGTATGTTAGAAAGATGACTGAAAAACGCTTTGAGATAGTAAAATAAAATTTGATACATGACTTTACACCACATTTGTAGATATCTATAAAATTTTCAGCAAAATCTATTTATAGAAAATTTGTCTACAGTTGTTTGAATGTAAGTTAACACGATAAAAAAAATACAAAATACAATACAGAAATATTTATTTCGATAAAACAATACGAAGAGAGGTAAATAGATATAATTTGATGCATATATCTAATTTCTGTATTGTAAACAATCCTCAAATTTAAGTCTAATCCTAAAAGTGGTTGAAAGATTGTCGATCTATGTTTTCAGCACATAAACCCAAGGACTTAAATGTATCAATTTGGTATGTAATTTTTGGCTAATAATTCCGTGTCAAATTTTCATTTAAATCGATTGTAAAAAACGTGTTTAAAGCACAAATTCGATTTTCAGATTCTATTACTAT
>JAPMOR010015420.1:19610-115467 GCA_026543865.1 Argiope aurantia
TAATATTCTGAAACTATTGTATACTAATGTCATGTAAGGCGCTTTCTGGTTATCCAAATTCCATAATTTTTTTTGTGGGATGTGCCGTGACGTCACTCATCTTCAAAGGAGAGACAGACACCCAAAGACTGAAATGAGTTGTGATCATAAAAAGAATTAACAATTTATATTAGAATTCTCATCATTTAGTATTATTAACTTCATCAGAAAAAATTACATTAATAATGCTTGAAAGTCCAAAGATTAATCAGTAGCAGGTACAATTTATTTTTATACAAAATGTTTATCTGTTTTAACACCATTTTTTTTAAAAAAAATTATTCTATAAACAGTTATCTAAATCGAGAAATGAAGTTCAAAGTGTAAAGATGCTAATACTTTATATATATTTTATGACTTAATTTCAATCTTCATAAATACCCAGGTCGCACAATATATTGTAAAATATTGTTAAATATTATGTAATAATATGTGGTAAGAAAAACTAAGCAATATTCTATAATATCTTTGTTACTTAACTGTAAATTTTGCAAGAAATTTATATTGTTTCTGCTTCTAAATGAAATATGGAGTTGGTTTGCGAAACAGACTTTATTTTAAATATATAAAGAAAACTCGATTCCACTTTATTTAGAAGTCCATTATGAAAAAGGTGACAAAACAACAAGACTGAAATGCATGAAAATGAAATCAAGCATTCACCTTCTACCCAGTTTTATTTTGTTTTGTTTTAATCTTACATTTGATGTGGAAAAAAAAACCATTTCAACTTCCGATGTGTTTTTTTTTTTTTTGCTGATAAAAAAAAAAGAATCATTTTTTCCCTCCCAAAAAAGTCTATTTTTTTATTTTTAAAAAATGTGATCTAGATCTAAATTAAAGTTACTTCCGGTTTCTTTTACAGAAATAAAAGTTTCAAAAAAGATCTTTAAAAAGTTTTTTTATATGTTGGAAAGATGTTTATACTCAAATGAAACTAAAAAAAATTCATTTCAGTTGCTTAAAGTAAAACCCGGGTATTTTGCAAATACATGAAGTAGAATTTGAAATGTTTTTATAGTCTACGTCTAGAGCATTTAGAGCGAGAAACCAACACAAAAAGTAACGCGAGAAACGTGACACCACACGAAAAGGAAACATTAAATAGCATTTCCGACTTGTCTGAAATTATATTTATTCAGGTCGTATACTTGTTTTCTGGAGAAAAACAAGCTGCTATAATGAAATGATTGCGTTTAAAATAAGAAATGGAATCTTCCCATGAATTGCAAATTCGAGTCTCCTACTTCAACTCGATCCCAAACCATTATTAAAATCCCTAGAGGAAGTCATATCACTGACTCCCCAACTTACCCGAAGGCAAATGGATAAAATAACTGAATGATCGAGCCACTCCAACAGCAATACTGGCGAACACTGTGGTTGAATCCTATGGGCCATCGCCGGCCACGGTACAACCCTTTCCTAAGGAAGTACGTCTCATCATCGATGGAAGGAGCCAGACATCCACCTTTTCGTGTACCCTCCAGTATAGCGAGATCCAACTACCATACCCGAAGCATCTCATCCCCATTTAGCGGTGCCCCCTAGGGGGGGGTAATCTCTAGAGAATGAGAGAACAAGCTTATTTAACTGTCACTTCTTATCCGCATGTTACCGGCAAAGTATGAAATTGCAAAATACTATAGAATTTTTAGGCAAAGTCTGAAATATGATAATTATTACATATTTTCCCTTTCCATATATAATACCCAGTCTTTCTATAAAATGACAGATGCCATTTAGGCAAAGAATGAGAAAATGTCCTGACAAGGCTATTATATTGGGGTGAATAGCATATAAGCCAGTTAACAACTCTTCTACCCGGACGATCGTTTTGGTAAAATTGTTAAGTTACTGGACTGCTAACCAAAAGGTCCCAGGTTCTATACTACGCTCATTCGCGTACCGCCTCATTGGTGACCTCGGACGATGAACCTTCAACCTTCGTACAGCTGTTGTGGCGCCATCTACCCGCACCTAAAGTCGTCAGACTCACTTGACGCAGCAACTCAAAGTCGCCAGACACACTTGGCGCATTAGCACCCACAGACGCTTGGCGCTATTCAACTGGCTACCGGCCCATTAAGTCAACAGCTAATATTACATCACCACTCAACATCATATCGTTCGTCTCACCTCCGATTCACTGGAGGGAGAGTACTATGGTGAATAGCATATAAGCCAGTTAACAACTCTTCTACCCGAACGATCGTTTTGGTAAAATGGTTTAGTTACTGGACAGCTAACCAAAAGGTCCCAGGTTCTATCCTACGCGCATCGCATATCGCCTCAATATAAATGACATCCATTCCTCAAAAATACAAATGTTATTCTGAAAAAGTAATGAGGGTGTCATTAAAAAATACGTAAAGAAAAATGAAAAATGTACAAAATAAAATTTATCCCTTTCTTATTTTTAACTCAGTATCATGACAGCCCATGTGGGCCAAGACCTGCAGTGCTCATATCTGCTTTCTTGACCGAGGGTCCTGAGGTGCAAGGTATATGTCCCGGTTAGGTGGTCAGCCTAACGCTGAGCTCCCAGTGTTTAATTCCTAAGCATGCTTGGTCCTCGGTTTATCGACCCACTGACGGGATGAAAGGCTGAGTCCACCTTGCCGAGCCCGAGGATCGCACCTCGAACTTGTATGTTGGGAGCGCGAAGAGCTACTACGTCACAAGGGTTCCTCTTTTTTATTAAAGGAAGCAAAATTTGCATATAAAAAGTCAGAAATTAAAATTAACCTTCTTGTTGCAACATGGTAGGCTTGAATTACATTTTTCACGCAAAGACATTTCATATTTTGGCCCTATGTTTTAAGCATACATTTGATGAATGCGTGGTCGCTTCCACTGGACTCAGCAATTGCAACCGAACGGAGAATTTCATGATGAGAAATATTCTTCAATTCTATTCTTAAGCAAATTCTTAAGCCATAAAGTGAATTGAGATCTCGTATATACTTGTCTTACAATTCCTTCAGAAATTCCAAGTTGGTAGAAACCATCCTGAGTCATACTCATCACAACTGCCAATATATTGCGCGAATCATCTCACTCGCTTGTCGACGCGTGGAATAGGAACGATCACAGTAGTTACCAAAGAAGCAGTGATTTTTTTTCGAATTTATTTTCACTTTTTTAAATTATATTTCCAGAATGGTTTTAGAATTTATTTTATCTTCAATCGCATTTTCAGTTTTGAAACAAAAGGTGCACAAAATATCCATTACATTATCTTTACTACAATTTTTGTATGCAAATGCATTACTATTCCTTTTAAACGAATCGGAGATGTATTTTATACTTTGACGGTTTCTCATTTGGTATTCTATAGAATACCTAGGAAATGTGTGAAATACAAATCTTGTCATACATTGCCGCCTAGGTTTAGGCATTACATACAGTGCTTAAGCATTCTACTGGATACCGGATTTCATATTTTACTAGTAATGCATATACATTAATAGTTATAATACTAAAGGCAATGAATAAAAAAGAATGAAATGACAGCAATTAAGAAAGGATGTTTCTCAAATTCTGAACAAATAACCCTATCTAAATAAATATAATTTGCTTATTGCTAAAATTTTGAGAGCCCTATTCAGGAACATTTTTAAGTTCAAACTTTTTTATAATTTAATGCTATACAGGGTATTTATTCTAATCGTTGCCAGTTCAATCATTTCTAAGCTATTAGCGATTAGACATATATTTTCAATTACAAAAGTGAATTTAATTGAAATTAAGTGAAGAATTATTTTTAATGTTGTTTGAGTTAATTAGTTTATTTCTGAGAGAATTGTGAAATTTAAATTTCAAACAAATCTACGATCTATTTGTAATATTTCGTAAAATATTCTTTACACCCTAGATTTTTAAACAGAGAATAGAATTCGAAACATCGATTCATGTCGTTTTAGAGCATTTCAATGTCTGCTTTGAGGACAATCTGCCAATTAACAAAAGTAACTTCCTATAAAGGAGCTTTATTTGCTTAAAATAATAATATTCAAATGTATAAAAATTTAATAATGTCCTAATTTGTCATTTGTTTATTGATTCTGATACACCCGTTATTAAAACTATTTCTTTGAAAAATATATATTCTAAAAAATTTGTATGTAAACAATTATAAAAATTTTGCTATTTTGAAAAAAATGTTTTTTGTTTTGTACTTGCTTATTACTTTTGTAAAATATTGTCACATATGCTGCCATCTGCAATTAAAAATCTTAAATAAGCCTCTTTTGTTAAAATACAACAATGATTCGACATTTTGAAATTCTGTTCTCTACTGTTACTCTAATTTCCTGAAATTATCAGAATTAATTTAATATAAAATTGGTGCATGAATAATTTATAATATAAGAAAAATATATATTCTAAAAAATTTGTATGTAAACAATTATAAAAATTTTGCTATTTTGAAAAAATGTTTTTTGTTTTGTACTTGCTTATTAGTTTTGTAAAATATTGTCACATATGCTGCCATCTGCAATTAAAAATCTTAAACAAGCCTTTTTTGTTAAAATACAACACTGATTCGACATTTTGAAATTCTGTTCTCTACTGTTACTCTAATTTCCCGAAATTATCACAATTAATTTAATATAAAATTGGTGCAGTAATAATTTATAATATAAATTAAGGTATACTTGATCACTCGATCCCCTCTTCACGGCCTACGTATCGCATACGAGACGAACCTTTCCCACTCCAGGAGCCCACAATCGTGTATTCGTGATTTCAATTTGGAATGTTTTATTTAAATTTTTAAATGGCACTAGATGGCGGTTGAAGGCCGTTATAATTTTGAAGCGTAACTCACAGAGTGTTGACCTTCAATATACGCTTACGGTTCTGAGCTTTTTTTTATTATTTATTTAATCCGGGGTATTTAAACATGTAAGCATTTGCACGTGTACGGCTCTTTCGAGAGGATTGCGCATTTAAAGGGCCATGATTTATTTTGCTCTGGATTTTTGTTTATATTTTGACTGAATGGGGAAAAGTTGGAATGCTTATTGGTTTAGGTAGTGGGAATAGATTTGTCGTTTGCAGTTTCGATATCGCTGCATAGTATTTTGTATGTTTTTTTTTATCTGTTCTATTTTGCCTTCGAATTGCGAAAAGATTGAAACACTTAACAGTTTGATTGTATAGCATTTGACTTTCTTTTGCGGGAAGGCATTGGTTTCTGATCTGCATTTCTAAATTTGATGGATTTATTGGTATAAACAAACGGCTCTCTAAAAGTGCACGTGTGATTTAATGGGACTGGAGTGTTTTTGTTGATAGCTTCGGATTTTTTCATTAGTCAAATATGGGAAAGTGCGTTCAGCTGACTGTTCCTGGGGGTCAGAGTGAAATATTTTAGAATATTTTTAAATTTATAATTGGTTTTCATGTGCATAATATTTGTTTTTGGGGGTATAGTTAAAAGTTGAGTGTTTTGTTTAGTTCTTTCATTTACAGTAATGTTATATTTATATTAAAACATATTAATTAATAGTATATTACAAATGTTACTTATATGAAGTCATTATATTAAAATGATTTTATATGAATTTTTTCGTAAAATTACATTTAACTGCGAAAATTTCCACTTCGGCGCGTTCGGTCCTGTGAGAGCACTTTGTTCTCCACGCGCTAATCCTGAAAAGGGTAAAGAGTCGTTACTCCATAAGAATTAATAATTCAAACCTTGTTTCCATACATAAGTATAAAAAATAACAGCTCGTAAATAGGGCTGGGCGATTATGGAATTTCATCATCACGAATACCATTCGATATATCGTCCGACACATATCGATATTTTTCGATATATCGTGATATCATTATTTATTTATAGCTATTATAAGCTATAAATAGCATCTCTTAACATATTGACTGATCAGAACGACTCTAAATAAAAGGAGGTTTCAATTTATATAATAAAAATATTTGTTTTCCTTTGAATGAAAATAGTTAGAAAATAACTTTGTTAAAATCCATTTAAGGAAGTGTGTTAATGCCAAAGCAATATCTGCAAGCTACAATTTATAACATTGCATTTAAAACAAGTATTTTTATATATTATAATATGACAGTATTTATAGAAATATTAACTAAACTTTTGTATGAAGGTTAATAAAAATGAAGAGCAGCAAAAATAAACACTAACCGGTAACCAAAACGAAATTGGAAACGTAAAATAATTGTGAATATCGATTTTTGTATCGCGATTTATCGAGAGCCGCTAGGCAAAAGAAGAAATATAACAGAATATCTTTTTTTTTATGCCAATACGTGTTAATGTGGAAATGCGAGCTGCGAATAAAATTACGAATTTAATATGAATTAATCCCTTTTTGCTTTTATTTCAGAAGATGAATATTTAGCGATTAAACAAAGGACAGTCAACAAACCTTCCGATAATCGAAATTATTTTTCCATAATAGTATCATTCAGTTAGGGAACAGAATGAATGAATTTATTCCGAGATGACATCCTTAAAAACAAGTACTTTTATATGTTAGAATATGGGAGTATTTATAGAAATATTAACAAAAAATCTATATGAAGGTAAAAACGAATGATGAGCAGTAAAATACACTAACCGATAACCAAAACAAAATCGAAACCGTGCATTAATTTTGAATATCGACTTATTTTATCACTTATTTTGAATATCGACTTGTTTTATCGTCAATTATTATTCATGATGATGATTCCGATAGATCGATATTTTTCGATAACTGGCATCGAAAAATAGATATTTTTTCGATAAATCGGAAATCGGTAGAGCCCTACTTGTAAGATGGTTTTTATAAACTGACATCAACTAATTTTCCATAAATAAAAAACTAATTTTACGAGTTTCATTGAATATCAAAGAAACCAAACCTAAATGTAAATTTCAAAGCCTTTTAATTAATAACGTTTAGTTACCAAAACAAAACAAAAAAAAACCTCTCATAGCAAAGATATCGAACGTAAAGAAAGCAACCCATTAACTTACCTCGGCAACTAAACACAAATCGTGTAGGAACAAACTGAAGTGAAAGCGGAACAGAAAATCCTACTCGTTGATAGACAGTTACTAATCCTTTCGCTAAAGAAATAAACATTCACTTCGTAAAAGAGACATACAAAAATAACAAGAACAAAAGTCCAAGACTCCGACTAAATACATCACCCAAGACACTAAGTTTACACCTTTGCAGCGCTAATGGTATTGCTTCATGTCTTGACAAACAAAAAGTAAAAACGAAGTCCAGAAACCTTACGGATTAGTTTGAAATCTTTCTTTCACCGAATAGCGCTTTGAGTCCGGGATATTTGCCAGATGTTCGAGGTCAGATGTATAAATGATGCTTCGGAACATTCTACTTACTCGGAAAAACCTTTTTATGGGGTGTTTTCTAGCCTGCTGTTTTTGTTTATGACATGTAAACAGATACGTCCTAAAGTAAGAATAAAAGGGTTCTCCATCCTACCTGGAAGTATTAAAAATACATAAAATTAAATAAGATTTCAATTTTTTTTTTAGCTAAGAAACGGTTTTTTTATTTTGTATTTAAATGTTACAAAAAATTACAATTTAAAATGGTACCCTTGTTGGAAATTAACTAGAAATTTTCCTTTTAAAATTGAATCGAAAATCATATTCTTCACTAGGTACCGCTAGCGACCAGCTGGTTCGCTCGGAAGTATTAGTTATACTTAATTTCAGGTAAATCATTTGGATATAATTTCATGTCCGTGATTCCGCCAAATGGTTAGAAATTAAAGCCTCTTTATATTAATTTTCTTATGTCTGTTGATTGTACACATGAATTTTTCTAATGGCGACCAGTTCCGTAACATTATATGGTTATTAAAAACGTAAATATACGAGGAATTTATTTTCTAAATTTCGCATTCTTGCACCTTCACTTTTTTATTCATCTTTAAATTATAAAGATAAGAGCTCTCTCATTCCTAAGATCATTTCAATTCAGGTACCTCAGAACATTGAAAAACCCAAATTTCTTTATCAAACATAAGAAAAATTCCCCAAACCCAAAAATCCACAATGACCGTCTATATTCTTAAAGTGTTTTTATACACAAGAGGTCTCTGTTCACCTGACAACTACTAAGCATATGTATGCTGGAACATCCTTGGAATGTTCTAGAAAATCTTCCTATCCCCTAAATTCATCGGGACCAGCGTCTCCAACGAACAAAACACACCCTAAGAATATTCAGTCAATCAAACATGATGAATGAGGGGAGGTGTGATTTGCAGTGATATTCTGGCTACTCGGACGGGCTTCGTGGTCTTGTTGAATGGGCGTTTGAGGCATTTTAATGTTGACAGAGTTTTAAAAAAAAATCCTTCTTTTCTAGTTTCAACACTGGAAGAAAATCATTCATTTAATTATTTAATGAAACAACAAATTTCAAGACAACAATGCTGGAAATTAGGCAAATAAAAATTTAAAATTGCTAAGCTTTAGGTAAAGTTTACACAACTATTAAATTAATATCATTAAAAAGACTTATCTTCGAAACAATGTAAAATTTATTTTTATGCAATAATATTTTTGGAAGATATTGTGGTCGCCAAAACTGAGCTTAATTTTTAAAATTAAGGTTGCAAATAAATCGCTCGAAGGTATTAATTCCTACACTCCGAAGTATATGTATGCGCCAGATGTGGTAGATGAAGGTTCTTTTGTGTGGTCTGTAGACACATAGATTCATCTATATTATAATATGAGACTATAATCTTTAGATGTTGAAAATAACTGCGCATCATTTAATCATATCATGCATCGATCATCATATGAGTGATAATTAATGATATTTTGATGTGGTATTTCTTATCTTGTTTAAAAAATGATCTAAGGCAACCAAATCGGATATCTGACAATATTTTATAAAATTTATCTATAAATTGATTATAATTATGAAATCCATGGTTATATAACGCAATATGTAGTATCTAAGAAATGCACTTTTTAAATACACATCACATAAACAAAAAAATACATCAAAGTTTTATAACTTAAACAAAATATCCTAATTCGTATCGTAATTAATATTTCAATAAATTTGTGTTAAAAACTGATTGAATATCTGTTCTGTATTTATGTTGACATTAAACATTAACATATTTTTTTAACAGATAGCTTAAGCCATAGAATGATATTTTGAAATAAAATCGCATGCGTCGCCTATTTTTCAAACAAAGATTATACTGTTTTATTATAATGTAACAAAGTATTGTGTCATTTCTTTGAAAAATACAGAAACTTCAGAAAAATGCATATTAATTGAATTATTTTTTCGTTATTTAAAAATGTGTGCTTTTTCTAAAAACAATTCCATTTATTTATGTTACAAAGGACAAATATATTTCCTAAAATAAAGATATTTAATTAGGAATAAATATTTCCAGGCAAAGTTTTTAATTGCAATATTTATTTACTTTGCATGCAAATATAAACAAAACACTGATTTGCCTGTCTTTTTAGAAGAAAAATATGCAGAATAAAATAAATCTTTGCTTGAATAATTGAAGTGTTGAAGCCGAACATTCCCCAAAATCATTAAACATAAAAGAATAAATAAACGAATAGATTGCCTCAAAATGAAAACTTCGAAAGTAAAATTACATAATTTATTCATCAAAATATATGTCATTCTTTATAAAGATTCTGACAATAGTTTTCTATCTAATCAAACATTATTTTTCCTTTTAATCATTGCTGGTGAAATTTAGAAAAACAAAGGAATTTGCCTTCCAAATAAGCTCATTAAAAGAATTCAAAAATTCTTAGATTTATTCTTCACCGATTATTTTATAGTTCATTTCCCTTTTCTAAATTAGAATTAATTAAATTAGGTGGCAAGTGCAGCTGGAAAATTTGTTTTCACCTTTGACGGCTTTATTTGCCAAAAGTGCAGAGTTCGTAGAAAGAACTTGTTAGACTTGTTAAATAGGAAAAATTCGAAGCAATAAAAATATGTATCATTTTTTTAAATTATTGACAAAATTACTCATAAAAATAATGAAAATATTAAGAATATTTTTGTTAATGCATTGAATTCTTTTTTGCAGAGTCGCCAAACTTTAGAAAAATTAACTAAAATAGATCAAAAGGTCTGATCAAATAAGAGGAAAATTGATTTATAATCATAAAGTAAAGAAGCATAATTCGTTTCGTTTCTCAAATAGAAATTGAGGTTACTTAAACAAATAACAAACGACTTTGTCTCATTTGTACATAAAATTATGTTTATGAAAAATTTATGTTTAAATGTATTTAAAATCTGGATATTTACATTTTTAATGTCTGTAAATGGCCTTGTCTCTATTGGTTCGTCCAATGATTTTAGCTAAAAATAGTCGTTAATTTCGATTGCCTGTTTTAGCTGCATTAATTCAAAAGTCGGTTAAAAAATAGTTTTCCTGTTAGTTATATTATAAAAAAGCTCAAAATTCTGTATAAAAGTGAAGAAATCAAAAGTTAAAAGTACAAGGCTTATCTACTTACTGAAATACGAAGGACGAAAAGAATTTTTTTCCCCTTAAAATGAGACCGAAAAGAACAGAATAATCGTAAAAATAAAAGGTACAAAAATAACGGGTCGTTTTTCAACACGCCAGCTGAATATTTTTTTCTAAGTGAAATAAAAATCAAACTGACGTAAAAGAAGAATAAATTCATATCTGTCAGAAATCATAAGAAATAGAGCTATCGAACGTCAAAATGTTCGTAACAACTGATGCCAGTTCTTACTCGGAAGAAAGAAGCAGCCATTTGCGAGTGTTCCATTTGAACAAATGATTTGTCAGCCATTTTGTTCGAGAAGAAAAATAACTTTTTACCTCGGCACTTAATCTATGACATTTTCTGAAATATCGTTAATCATATGCTGCCTAAAAAGAAGTGTGATAAAAACGTTGAAAGGAAGAAGAAAAATATATTTATAGATGAAAAAAATCTTCAAAGCTAAGCTCTCAGTCATCAAACGATGAGAAAATTTTCAAACTGTGCGCAGCTGTTCCAGTGGTAGACATTGGCATATGACAATTTTTCCACAATTCGTCAACTAGAATAAAGATGAAATGTAAAAAAAAAACAAAAACTGAAAATAAAACACATAAAATGCTGTTTCTAAAGAACTCTCTTTGAAATGAAGAATGATTCTTAACAATTTTATTTTTTACTTTTATATTTTTTGTTAAATTTCCCATTTTATTGGTTTGATTTTTCCATAAAAATGCATATTTGAAATCTTTTAAAGGACTGAAGACCTACTCATAAGGACGAAACAAGTATTATTAAAGAAATATAAAAAAAATATTTTAACAATTCCTCGGTGTACGTAATTATATAAAGATTAGAATTAATATATATTTATTATACATCACTTTTGAACATGCCATATCATTAGATGTTCGTTCTGCAAATCCACTTAAAAAACGGTAGCATTTTTCTGTAATATTTGTTAAAGTTAACATTTAAATTTACATAATTTCTTTCATTTACGATATATAATTTTTGAAGCTCATTAATTAGCTGTGGTAAATTTTCATATAATCAGAGAATATATTTATTTTAATTGAATTTTTAGAAGATATTAATTATTTGTTTTAGAAATCATTAACTAATTTCATCAGGTATTCCATAAAAAGTATTAATTTATGTAATCTATATGTTAGTGAGTATATTTTAAAAATAAGAAAAAAAAATCTCTAATAATATAATTACATCATTTGCCATCGAAAACACATTTGTATATTCTATCCAACAACTAAATGTAGTTTACTCTGTGTAATGGCATCGTTAGTTTTCTGTTCTTTCAAAATGTGGATCATGATAAAAGACTAAATTGTCTTTTATCATGATGTCTTTATAGATAAAAAAGGAATTTATTTTGTAAAAAACAGAATCAGCGTACGAGTTAATATTTTGAAATATAAGAAGACTTCTGAAAAAATGCATTGTATTTCATCATTGCATAAGTTAATAATCCAAAAAATTATAGTACTTTTTTTCTATTTTTAGAATCTTAATACTGTTGAACTCTCTAGATTGTATTATAGAATTTTTAAGTATTAATACATATATTTAGATATACCTACAGATATTTATTACTTCGTAGTATATGCCTATAAATGATATTACGTAATTAATCCTAATGGTTATTTATCTGAATATCATGATAAAAGTATTTATTCTTTGTAATCGTTAGAATGATTATATTGTATTAGAAAAAAATTGTCAAAAGAAAATCAGATCTCAAAATTTAAATTATAAAGTCATATTTGAAATTAATTAAAGATTGTAATATCATATATAGAACTTAAATATGTAATTTAGAATTCTAAATATTATCTAAAATATAAAGTTAATTCTTCAAAGAAGACTTTCATTTGTAAACATTTTGTGCTATTTTTCTAAAGAAAAGATTCTGAAAATTTCTTTTAGACCTTTTCTTTCTATTGATCTTTATTCTTAAAAATAGACAAGGATTATTATCTAAAACCAAACTGATAAACCTTGCATAGTTTATTAAATTTATTACATAAAAAATGAATTTTCAGCAATAATATAGCTAATAAAAATAAAGCAGTTATCCAGTTTATGAATGCTACTTAATTATTTATTATTTTACTTCTGCAAATTTTCCTTTCATTTCGTAAAACAAATGAGTGAATATTTTGAGAACTCCTTTTTGAATGGATTATATTTTTTTAAAGAAAAATTTGTTAGAATTATCGTTTGAGTTACAGTTTTTTGCATTTCGGCATCATTTTTTTCTTTAAGCGGCTTCTGAAAATAATGTCGATATAGAGGAATGCTTTTTGGAATTTTTTTAATGATTCTCTTTTTAAAGACAATAAAGCATTATTAATTTTTAAAATTAAACAATTAAAATCAGTAAAAATGTTTTTAAAATATACAAATTTGTGTCTAATTTACAAATACGCAATTGCTTTTATCTATACTTATATAAAGCTCAATGTGTGTGTGTGTGTGTGTGTGTTGGCGCTCTACAGACCAAGCCGTTTGATCTACAGCTACGGAATTTGGTACATGTATACCATGCAGGTCGGGGATATGCACCTGGGGTCCCTTTTTTGAATTTAATTAGAATTTTAATTATTAATTAAAAACTAACTTTCCCGCCAAAAAAATCCTGTATTTTCCCCACCGCCAAATGAGTAAGGCTTTAGTTGTTGTTTTTTTTCTTTTCCCCATTAGTAATGAGGCTAGGGTTAACATTTTACGGCCGATTATTTCAAACGGTTCTGTTTATTTTCTTAATGTTTTATGCATTTAAAATTAAACATTGTTAATTAATCGATCTTTCAGATTCATTCGGAAGTACTTTTGAATTAAAATAACACAGAATAAAGGAAATTAAAAATGTCTAATCTGCATAGCGTTACCCCAACTGGCATAGAAAAATTCACGCATTTGCATTACCGTAACTGGCGATGAAAATTCATGCATGCGCATTGTGTTCTGATTCTTGACAATTATTATCAACGGATGCGGACTAAATTTAAATTATTTTTGGGTTAGTTGTATGCTTTTGAAATTAAATTGTATTTATGTTAGTTATATATTTTTTGTGTTATCTTATAGTTTTAAGTACATCGTTTTTTAAGTAGTTTTTTTTAAACTGCTTTCAACGGATTATTTTAAACGATTTTGTTTATTTTCTTAGTGTTTGATGCATTTAAAATTAAATATTGATCATTAATAGGTCATTAATGCTCAAGATGAATCTGAAAAAATTTAGTTGAGAAATTCTTGAGATATTACATAAATTAAGAAAGATATTCTTTAGTGCCAATTAAGTTTAAACGCTCAGTGACTCTGTTATCAGTAATCATATTATAAAAAATTCTTTATTTCAGTAAAAAATATTATTATATTAATTTCAGATTAATTCTTTCCACTTTAATTTAAAACATAAATTCTACTTGAGCTAACAGAAAATTAGAGAGAGGTACATATTACGTTATTACAGAAGGCTTTTATAATATTATGAGTGAATTATATGACTATCAAAATTTGAAGTTTTGAAATATTTTAATGAAGAAGCTATTAAAGTAGGAATTACATAAAATATTTAATTATTAAAATTTTAAAGAGCATTAAGATTGGTGAACCGGCTGGTTGCCAAAGGCGGCTAGTACTTAATAAATTACTCTTGGTACTTTTACTTTTCGTGTAAGGAAAGTGCTTAACAGAATATTCAACTAGAATGGGCTAACTATTGTCAACAAAGAGAAAGTCCACTGGGTTTTTTTTTCTCCGTCTAACATTTATTAGTGTTTGATACTCATTTCTCAATAATTTTCAAGTCTCTCACTGATTTTTTTTGTTCAAATCGTTCCTGCCTTTTAAAAAACACAGCTATTGTCTTTTTTCCATGCAAATGAGGTTTGATATCAGTCGTGTTCGATGCCAAACGACAATCTGGAATTGGTACTTAACATTTCTTCCTTCAAAACTTTTATCAAATTTGAAAGTAAGTGTTTAATTTCACAAACACATGAAGAATTACCAAATCCCTGGTAAAAACATTGTTGAAACCTTGAAAATGGTTTGCAGAAATATTCTTTTAAAATAGTTACTATAAATTGTATTTTTTTTAAAGAAGTGGTTCTTTTAAAACGGTTTCAAAGTCATTTTTCCAATTGACTATATTACATGCTACTCTTTTCTGGTATTACATTTCTTCAGATACCATAACGTTTTTTTTTTAATTTTGAGACATTCAATTCGGTTTGGATATTAAGAATTCCCTTTTTCACAACATATTCAGTAGTTTACATATGAACAAACAACTAAGTAATAAGTTCTTGTTTCATATCATTTTTAAACGTTTCGCGAATTGAATTATAGATCTTATCGAATTTTAAGTATTCAAAATATTTTCAACCTGTTATAATATTTACAGGTTTTAATAACCGATTACAATCTTAGATTTTAACAATATGCGGCCATAATTACAAAATTCTTTTGAAGTGCTTCCTCTACTCAATGCCAAAGTAGCACAGTCTGTCGCACAATATTGTACAATATTTTTCTTTATTATATAATAGTATTCAATATTCAACATTATACCATATTGTACGATATTTTTTGTTACTATATCTTATTATTCAATATTTATACAATAATGAACCATTTATGTGGGCTACTAAGTTGTTGTAAATTCGCCTGCGGCTTAGTACTGCGATATAAATCAGAAAGATTGGGAGTTTTCCACCCAGCGCTTATGGGATAAATCGCCACTATTCAAATCGTGGTTTTTCTAAATTTTTCATCTCGTTATTTCTCGAATTTTCATATTCTTTTACAATGCCTTTATCGTTCTTTTTACTATGATAATGCTTTATAAGATAATATTTTGTCTTTTCTTTCACACTTGATTATTTCAATTCAGACGCCATTGACGAAATCTAAGCAAAAATGTGATTTTCAACTTTAAGAAGAAAAATTCCTAAAAATGAGAATGGCATATAATTTACCAATAAGTAATTTATTTCCATTAATGTTTTATTTTTAATTTATTTCGATTCTTTTTTTATAAACAAAAGCCACAAACATTATTTTGGGGCTGAAATATTTCTTCGGTCTACAGACCTTTTTATTCGATATACGCAAACTATTTTTTTTCTAAGAATCCACGAAAATATTACGAATTTATGGAAGTTCGATATATAGGAGTTCATTTATATTTGAAAACGATTAATTCATGATTAGTAAATTCTTAGAAATGGAAAACCTTTCAATGAATCCATACGTCATTCTCAGTTGTAATTTAGATAATTTAGATACACGAATTATTTGGTTAATAGAAAAATATATTGTGTTCATTAATTTCCTTGTAGGATAAAAACCATAAACCAGAATATCATTAGTTGAACAAAAAATCACAATCTCCCTAGTACATGAGTCAAGTTCGTTTCTGTTGGAAAAGAAAATAATATATTAACATCAACAGTGAGACTACGTGGTATTTACATTGTGGTGAATAGCATATAAGCCAGTACACGAGCGTACGCTTTTTTATCCTGGTTATGTTACTGGACAGCTAATCACAAGGTCCCAGGTTCTATCCTTCGCGTATCACCGCTAGGGCATCATTGGCAGCTGGCTCCGCCCAAGAAGACCACGTGGTTAACTGAATTCTTAACACACACAATTATGTTTTCATGTCACTATGATATATTGTGAATTAATATTATTCGAAAATTATCCAAAAGTAACTCCTATTTGTTTTTCATAAAAACTATTCTTTAATCATCGTTCTTTGGTTAGAATCATAATTTATTATTAGCATTAGTTTAATTAGTCCTAATCTAATAAATTTGAATCCGTTATTTTTTTTGGTAATATCCTTAATGATGTTATCTCAGTTTGTTAAGAGAAAAGCACTAAATTAAATTATATACTATTTAGAATATTACTATAAAAAGATATTCGTGGTTTTGCCTATGAATATATCATTAATTATTAAATATTAACATATTCCGGTCTGAATCATATTTTGATCATAAGTATCAAATTTATCCATTAAGAGCAATTATTTTCATTTACCATTAATTAAATGATGAGATTAAATGAAATCGTGTACCGATCATATAATTAGCGATCTATTTTTAAAGTATAAATCTGTCCGATATAATCTAAACGGAAAATACACTGGAAAAAAATGAATACAATTCGAAAAACAAAAATGTTTTGCTGAGTCTTTTCTCTTTGTAGAAAAAAAAAATCAACACATTTTTTATCCAGAAATAAGACGGTAAAAGAACATAATCAGTTCTTGGGTCATTTATTTGTTGTTAATAGTGCGTTAAACTTCCTAAACCTTTTATTGTGCTTATTTCAACTTTATTCCTGAGACTGAACTATTAGTTATCTAGAACATTTTATATAAAAATCAAAGAGGATTAGTTTAAAAAGCTCTGGAACCAGACAACAACTCAGCTGATTTTTTCTGTCTACAGAACAAAAAAACAATTAGCTACATATAGTGAACCAATATAATCAGTTTTATGTTTATGCTTATATATCATGTTCAATGCAATTATTCGGTTATTAATTATAAATTAATATATTATTAATTACTGATAATAACCCTGGATATTATTAATAAATACTGAAATAAGTAGTAATAATAATCATAAATATCAATAATAATTTGTCCGTGTGATATATCGATTAATCTCATTTACGTTTATTATTAATAATAATCGATTAATCACATTAACCCTATCATATATTTGTGTTTAGAAATTTATATTTTCTTTTCTTTAATTAATATTTAAAATGTCATTTCTTATAGTATTATTATTTGCACTGAAGACATGCAAGAATTTTGTCTTTTAAACATTTTTTGTTTATTAGAAAGAAGATAGATTTACATAATAACATACATCTTGAATTTAAAATTAACTTAATCACTCTTTCTTAAAGCGGCCATGGTAAGATTAAATACTTAAATTCTCAAATTTTATTATTTAATTGCAGTTGATTTTAAAGATAGTTTATTTTCCTTTTTAGCAACAATGTAATCATTTTTCTTGACTTTCGTTAATATATATATGATGTTATAGAAATCGTAATCATAATATTTTTGAGTGATTTTCAACGAATTAAGTCATATTTGTCAAGTTTAACACCACGAAAATATTTCGTAGAATAGACTTTACTCTTATCCACAAATTACAGATCTTAAATTACTCTTATAAAATTCCGGTCAAAAATAATTTCGACAAAATGAAAAAAAAATAGACCTGCATAATATTAGTAATTATATTCTAAAAAATTGCCATTTATGTTTTGATTTCAAAACATTAATGCTCTTCGGAAACAACTAAGAAAGTTTTGTTTTTACATAATCTTTTCATTTCAGCTATTTTTATTACTGTAATACGTTCTCTGTTCCTATTTTTTAAGAACTTGTTTTTTCACTCTACCCCCTATAAATTTCAACTTTAAATAAAAACAATTAATACTTTTACTTCACATATTAACAAAATGCTTATAAATAAAGAACATATTAGCAATATACTTGTAAATAAATATATTTTAAATTCTTTTATTTGCACTTGAGTGGTACTGTAAAGAAAATCGAAGGATAATATTAAATTATCTCTTTTCAAAATATAGTAAATAAATTTAAAAATAGACATTATATATTCCGTAACTTTGGTAATAAACTGCAACTGAATAAATAAAATAGTACAAAGGCTGCAAGTGGTTTTACTCAACATGAATACCATATTTTAAATCCTTATATTTGTAGTCTAGTAATGTAGTAAAAAAAAAATCAAAAGTTTTCATAAAAATAACTCTTTTCTTTGAAACATTTTATCGAAATTTTTAGATAAAGGTACAACATGCAAACTTTAATCCATCTGGACTTTTGCTTACGCAGACAAAAAAGAGATTTTCAAGATGGAGAGCTGTATAAAAAACAAAATGTGATCATATCTAATTTTGCTGACCATTAAAATGTTTTTTTTACTTTTATGTATACAATAGCTTTCGCTTCTCGTTGTAAATATGAAATACTAACGTTGTTTAGAACTTTTTTTTACTTACCAGATACCTTATGCAAGATGCAATCATCTTTAAGAACTTATAATTTAACACAAATTCCATATTAAATTCCCATACAAAACATGTTGTCATCTCGATAGCTAATTATATAATTTTAAATAGTGGAAGTCTCTGAGAAAATATGGTTTTCAGTTTGACAAAATTAATGATCTATATTTAAATCATTTTAAATTGTTATCATAATATAATGCATGAATAATGTTTTCTTGCTGTTAGCAATTCACCGAATAAATTATTTACATCCAAAATATTAACTTTATAAATTTAATTTAAATTCAGAATTATGATGAAAGTACGAGCATTCTTGGAATTTTGTGAAACTTGAATCTACATTAATCGGTCGAGTCTATTTATAGACGAGGAAATAAAGACATAGATAGCTTTCAAATTATAATAGTATTAAAAACTAAAATGTGCAATAAATTCCCATAAATGTATTTATTGATTAGAGCATTAAAATCATAAATAATAAAAGCATTAATTAATTAATGCTAAATGTACTAGCTGATTAGAGCGTTAAAAATCATAGATAGTAAAAGCATTAGTTAATTAATGTATTACTATTAATAAATGTACGTATTGATTAGAGAGTTAAAATCATAGATAATGAAGACATTAATTAATTAATTAATGCTGCGCTGAGAGTGAAAAATTCTTTATAACTCCGCTTTTGACAGCTGTAGTTCTAAACAGAAATACGACTCTCATACGTAAACATTTTTTAGCATACTCTTAACAATTTCGATATTGAAAAACATGGATATCGAAAATTCTTAGTGACGATTTTAATCGCGCATCAGGTCTTATTTTTTAGTATTATTTATTTGGCAGAAAGATTTTTTTGTAGAATTATTGGTGCTCATATGTATTAACTACATTTAGCTTGATCTTGTAAAACTAAAAAATATGCGAAGAAAACAAAATAAATAAAACCAGTTTTATAATAGGTATGAAAAAATATTTGTATAATTAAATCTCTAATAGCCAAACGAACATAAATAATGTGTTCTTGTAGAAATTGTTTTTAAAAGAATTTGATGAAGCTAAAAAAATTAAGATTATTGTAAAAAAATCTATCTGAAATGGACTCCAAATTATAAATACCCATACGCATTTTATGCCATTGAGTAAGCATTAATAAATTAGTCTGCATCATCATCCCAAAGAGTAAAACACTTTAATTCAGCAAACAGAAAGAAAACCCATTTTTCTCTTTAAAAAAAAGCAGAATATATCTCCCATTAATCATGTCTCAATAAAAAAACTCGTTCCTTCTATTTATATTAAATATCCATTTTTCTTCTTACTTTTTTCCAGAAATTGAATATCTAAATCTCAATAAACACCTGCTTACTACGTATTTTACAATAACGAATCTTTTTTTCTTCGAATGGTGTTGTATTAAACCGGATGTTTCTAGATAAGTAGAATATTCTAACGGAATTTATAAATACTAGCATTTCGTGTGCAGATATAATTTTCTCAGTTTTGTCCCAGTAAATGAAAAAATGAATTGAACATCGGTTGTGTTCAACGTTTTCATAATTTCGCATTATTTTGCCTAGATTGGTAAGTTAAGAATTTTCTATTCATCATAAGAATTTTAGGCAATTCTATACATGTTTTATTCCTATCACGCTTTTAGTTGCTGAAAATTTTGTTTTAATTTGTATTACATAGATAAAGAATAAATCATAATGCTGGAAATATGTTAAAATAATTTTGTCTGTACGATTAATTTATTTTCGTTGATATATGCTCAAAGCAATCAGAATTCAGATTCTTTATTTTGCTATCTTTATTTTGCTGAAATGTTATTACCAAAATATTGAATCGCTGAGTTTAGCTCTTATCTTAGCTCTAATTGCATATATTTTATGAATTTTCTTAGAAGACGGATATTCGTTTTTTTATTAAAATTATATGGTAATAAAAATAAACTACACAATAGAAAAAATTTAATATTTATGTATTAAATGAATGAATTTTTTCAATTTCAATGTGTTTTTAGAGACCTATTTTGAGCATTAAGAAATGCATTGTATTTATTAGTAATCATATTTCCAAACGATATTTATTGTTTTACGTTTTCTCGTTTATAAATCATTTATTTGATACTGGCTGAAGGTTTATTAATTTCAAGAAATATTTCTTTATAAAAACTATAATTTAGGTGTGATGTAGAACTTGTAGTATAAAAATTAAAATATTATGTATTTATACAAATTTAGTACATAAAATTATTTTAGATCCATCAGTGGATTTGGATTGACAAAAATTGTTTTATCTTTCTTTCTTCGTGTTTTGCCATCTGATAAATTAATTTTAGTTAAATTGTGTTACAAATTATTCTTTGTACTTTACTTAATATAGGGGAAAACTATTTTGGATTAGGAAATTTGAGAGGAAAAGAGTTCTTTTCTGAATTTCGTTTTTTTTTTCCATTATTTAACATCTTCGTAGCTGTGGACTTATTAAATGCTTTATTATTTATTGTGTAAAATGAAATATTTATGATCATTTATTTATTCGTAACGATAAGTAATTTTCGCGACGATATGAAACGAAAATAAGCCATCGGGATTTTAGTTTCTTATTATATAAAAGTGATTTCTTGTTGATTGATTTATAAAACTCTTTTTTTTCACTTTTATTTATGGACTTTATAAATTACCTATATATGTTCTAAGTGTAAAAATCAGTTAATCTTCACATTAACTAACTAATCCGCACATTACCATAAAGTACGAAAGATTGATTTATGTCTCAAATTACCTAGATAATTTGCAAATTACATACAAGACACTCGTTAATCTGCACATTACCTATTCAGCGCTCGTTAATGAGAAAAAAAGATATTTGCTGGAACAACGGCAACCTTTCTATACGGTTAAATTAAATGTTGTTTATTTAGTTTTTGATATCTGAAAAATATGGTTAATGCAATCGAATAATCAATACATTAGCTGATAGAATCAATCATTTCAAAGGCTACAATACAAAGAATCAAAAGGTTTAAAATATGAAGGAAATTTATATGTTATTTATTTGTTTTTCGAAACCAAACTAAAAGTGGAAGGAGAGGGAAATAATATGAGAGTCTAACGTTTGAACTTGAACAGTACGGAAGTGGATAGTGCGCAATTTACCTAGTTAAAATGCGAAAAAACTCTAGACTCCGCACTTTAACAGAGCAAATAAGTTAATCTGCAGATTAGCTAAGGAATCTGCACACTAACGGCTTTCGAGCTTAAACGGTAACATATAATCATATTCCTAAAATGGAATGAGAAATTTAAAAAAAAAGAATATTTGTCTTTTAATATGATTATGTAATTTCCGTGAAGAGTTCGATAGGAAAATCGTAAAACTAATCTTAATGTTATGCTATTATTACGTCGAAGCATATTAATAAAAAAGAATATTTCAAATTTATTTACAAATTATATTCCTTCCAATTTTCTCGTCAAAGCGGAACAATTCTAGCCAAACTAATATAATAATATAAAGAAAAAGAAATATTAACACATTTGAAAATTTATAGTAAAAATGCAAAACACTTAGCATTATACGCAGCCATGTACTCGATATCGATAATACAAATTTCATTTACTTTATTTTTTATAAATTTTTCAATTGGCCTTTAGCAAATACCTTATTCTCCTAAATTATTTTTTAAGCATTAAAAGATTAATACGAAATGCATTTAAAAAATTCAAAGTGCTCTTTGATGCTACAGAAAGAAATGGCTTTAATTAAATCAGTCTGAACAACTTACTGAAGCACAAATTAAAAAAAATTGTATATTACAAAATAAAAGCGAAGTGAAAATCGTATTTCAGAGCCAAAAAAAGAAATTTTTAATATAAATTCTAACACTGGCGGAAGCATGCGATTGAGTATTTTAATTGATGAATTTTATTTTCTTCATAATATTGGTTCATTTTATTAGTTTATTTTCAATTTACTTTGGTTTTAGACTGAAATCAAAGTAAATTTAAAAAAATAATTGAAAATAAATAATTACGAAAAGGGAATTGGTATTTTTAAAAAGGGAATTGTTTTGAAATAATGCAAAAACAATTTTTGTGGCATAATAGTTCGGAAGATATAATCATCTATTTCCATGGGTAAGTCTTTGTGATTATCCATCTGGCGACGGTTAAATCTATTTCTGGATTAAACTTTATTTGATGTTTCTTTCCAACATCCTGATTTCTGTTGCATATTTTCTCTCTGACTTAATGGAATATCTAGTCCATAACTGCAGCTCCGTTAATTAATTAAGAAAAATCTTAAATTAAATGCAGCTGCAAGATTACTCAGTGAAGTTCTTGGTTTGCAATTCAACAGTGAGAAGTAATTTCTGTGCCACGTATGTAAGCGTTTTATATGTTTTTTTCAAAATTATACGATTGCTCATGCAATAGAATTTTACCATTCATTTACTGCTGAAAGGCGCAGTTGTCTAACTTTTCATTTTTACTTTTATTAAAAAAATACATTTGAAGATACATAATTGTAATACTAATTTTCATATTTTCCTTTGTAATTTAAATGAAGTAACTTACATTTTGTAATATTTCCACAAAGTAGTACGAGTTTGTAAGCTTTCTTAGGAACGCCGATTAAGTAAGTAGTACCAGGGAAACAGAGCATAGATTGGCATTTCTTTCTTTTTATTTTTTTTCTTTTATTATTATTTTTATTTTGTAAAACTGCGAGGTTTTTTTTTGGAGAAAATATTTAAATGCGAAGATTTAATGACCTTGCCTACATATGAACTTGTCATTCAAATGAAAAAAATCATGCATGCACTTATAATATGTTATTCGAAACAATCTTCTATATTACGGTATTCAGTTTACAGTTTATCTATCATTACTGATATTTTTGATCTTAGACTCAATTTTATCATGGTGAAATCGGCTCTCCGAGATGACGCTAGATGACATTCTGATTTGTTTGTGTGTTTTTAGGAAAGAAAGCCTATATAGATAAACTTAAAAGGCAAAAATATTAAATATAAATACATAAGTAAAAAAAGCATAAAGAACTGAGGACAGATGCGTCAACCATTTTGTTCTGACCACTATAGTACAGTGCTCACACTTCGAAACGAAGTGAAAATGACACACTTGAATAAACTTATTTTAATAGTTACCACCGTTTTTTGAAAGTACTGGCTCAAATATGTCATGGACATGGTACACCAGACCACTCGTGAATGTCACATCATGTTGTAAGAAATATTTCCAATACATGTTCTTTCATGTATTTTATTTGTTTTATGAATATTTATATTTATGAATATAGTTTTGAATATAGTAATTTTTTATTTACTTCCTAACATTTGAGTTTTGAAATTCAGAATGTTGAGTATTTTAAATAGCAATGAAATACTTAAATGTGTGTTGGAAAAAGTTAACATAATCGATTAATTTAAATAAATTTTCATTCTATAAGAATATTATAATCTTGAATGGATTTCACAAATATTAATTATAAATTAATAAATGCAATATTAGTTACATATGTTCAATATTTCAAGATATTCTATACGAACTATTTCTAGAATTACATACGTTCCTATACATTTCCCTTTTTTCATGAGATTCTCTAAAATTAGTAAAAAAATAGATATAATTTAAGAATAGTTTAAGAATTTAACCTAATTACAAATTCAAAGTTTTTACAGATTCTTCCAAGATTCAAATCAATAATTATATAATCGCTTGCTTTCCTAAAATTGTATTACCATCGATGATTTATGGTAGGTACAGTAGCTCAGATTTTAAAACAAAAACGGAAAAATATATATGTTGTTTTAATAGTTAATAAAAGTTTTCAATAGCTTTGGTCTTCTACCAGAATTCTTAAATTATTTTATTTTATCGCTCGTGATGCGTTTAATATTCGTTCTGAATTTTTGCGATTCTTAATTCCTGTTGGAAAATCTGTATAAAATATTTATTTAAAAATTGATTAAATATAGGAAAATATTTATGTAGCAAAGAAATTGTTAACATTGAAAAGATAATATTTTTCATTTTAAGATGATGTAAAAATCGTTTTGGTGCTGTAATATTTTCGAAAGTTATCACTAAAAAAGACGTAAATTCTCTTTATTTTTAATTAAAAAAAATCTCCGAAGTGCATATTCCCATCTTTCTAAGAATATATACTTTCCAGAAAAAAATCCGCGCATAAAAGCAAAATAAGTATTCAAGAATAAAAAAATTATATTATAATGATAATATTAATTTCAGTTTTATTTTTATATTGCTTATATAATTCATTCTATTTTAATAAAAATCTCAGAAATATGTCTCGCATTAATTTTTATAAAAATTAATTAAACTTAGAAATTATAAGATTAGCTACCAGAAAAATGTACAAACACGTAAGAAAGGCTTGTAGAAATTAATTACTATGTATTGTAAATTACATTTTAGCAGCTAATTAGATAGCCTTTATTTCTATGGACCTCTGTCAATAATTTGGGTATAGATTGAAGTAGTTTTGATTATTTGGAAGTAGATTTAACGAACCTCCTCATTTTAGACCAAAGAACACATTTTTGGAATTATGTCTGTGTGTGACAAAGATAACTCAAAAACGCTTTGAGTTAGACGGCCGAAAATTAGTATACGGTTTTATACCAAATTATTTATGGAATCCAAATTTTGGAGCAATATTCAGAGTTTTATCTATTTGTTCAGATTCTCAAATATAGTTAATACTATAACTAAAAAATGAAAAGAACTAGACAGATAACATTCTGGATACAGATTTAACATCTATATTACAGATAGCTATCGCATCTTGAGTCAAATGCAACAAGGAGTTGATAGTTATATCGGTTTGTATTTTCAGAAGCATGCAAACGCGCTAACTGAAAATTGCATTTATTTCAATATGTCAAATTTGGCATGATTTTGTGACAACAATTGCTATTCTCTGTCAAATTTTGGTCTCATTCGGTTAGGGGAAAACACGTCTAAAACACAAATTCTATTGTCGGAAACTATTAAAAGCCATACCACGGAGTAATCGCCTAAAAAATTCTCCAAGGATACACGGTAGATTCAATAATAAGGTTCAATTCAAGCTAACGGTTCATATTTTTTTAACTATAGTACACAACTGCCGTGCAACGCGTTCTCTGACTTACCCGATGTCCGTTGGGTAAAGGATTACACCTTTATTAGAATGTGTGTGAGAAATTAGGTGAAGACCACTCTTTCATGTCTTAAATTAAAATAAGAATATATCAATTGAAACAATTGAATTGAAACAAATGCTAATTCTTTCATAATTTATTAATATTTTTGATAATTGTAGTCATTCTGAAGTTCACAAAACCTGAGGTACAAAAAAAAGTGATTTAAAGAACACTTTCAGACGATTAATTAATTTTTCCATTAAAAAAAGAAAAAGAAGTCAAATCAGTAGTTACTTTTGATACATATTGTTAATATTCTGGTTTTAAAGTTTTCTTTTAAAATTTTAATAACCTGTTCTGGCATCAGATCTTCGCATGTATTTTTGTTCTTCAATAAGGAAAAAATATTTCGTTTTGCTTGCAATTTTTGAAAAAATTGCATCATTTCGCGTCATGGCGAGTTTATTTGTCAGGAATAATAAGTAGTGACAATTCGCAGTATGAATTACAATATATTTATAAATCTCGAGATGTTTAAAATATTTTGAGACCAAATCGAAATCAAAGGAATAAATAAAATATTATTAATAATTATTATCAAAAAACCCGCTTGTAAAGTGAATTGTTTTTCTTAAATGTATCGCTGTGATGTATTAGTCATTCCAGAAGCAATTGGGAACAAATTGTTTGATTATTCAATAAATAGCACGCCTGGTAAAAAAGAAAAAAAAATGAGGATCCTTTTTAAATGTTCTCAAGAGACGGCATTTTTTTTTTTTTTTTTTTTTTTTTTTTGTCGTTCATATGCAAAAAAGTGTATGTTAGTTTAAGCAAATAAATAAATATGATTATTGAAATAAAGTAAAAGTCATTTCGTTACAACAAGATTTTATATTACATATACTCTGTATTTGACAAGTGTACTTGTCATTGCTAAATTTTTGCGACACAATTTCGATATGCATTTTCCGTAGTGGGCAAAACAGTTAACTTGTTGAAAGCAATCCTTACTAATGAGGATGAATATATGTGTGCACGTGTGTATGTTGGCGCTGACAGCTAGACCGTTTGACTTACAGCTACCAAATTGCAGACATATATACCTTGAAAGGTGAAAACCTGAACTTCGAAGAGATTTTGTTTGAAATTTAATTAAATGAAAATTAAGCTGAACTTTGTGGATTTTCTGCGATAATAAATATTAATATTACTGAACGTAATGTATTTTACAACATTTGAAATGCAACATTTGCCTTTCTAATGATATCAATTTAATAATAGCGGAGGTTTTTTTTTTTTTTTTTTTGCAATTATAGATTACATTGTTACCCAGAAATTCAAACTCATTTTATCGTTTAATTAAGTAAAAACGAATGATTTTCCTTCATTATTAAAAACTAATCAAGAAATATTATATAATATCTGTCTAATTTACAACATTAGAAAAAAAAATTGTTACATTTTCGCCAAATTTTGAAAACAGGTAACCATACAATTGTATTTTTACTACCGCCATAATGCTATGGGATTTTTGCCTTTAAAAACGCTCATGTGCACAATAAACAGAACATAAATAAGACAATATAACGCGGCTATAATATCGGACAGTTTGGAGGAATCATGGACACGAAATTATATTTAAGCAGTTTATTTGAAAACAAATATAACCAATATTTCTGACGAATTAGTTGATTCCCAGAGGCGACAAGTAAAAAAATAAGATAGAATTTTAAAAAAATAATAGTAGAGTATTTAAAGTCTGAAAAATATTTAGCAAAGACTATCTATAAATACTCTTATTTCTCGTAGAGGCTAAATTTTTTTCAAAAAATGTACGATATTTGATTAAAAAATTGCCAAAAGAAATCGTAATTGTAAATTCGTCGATGAAAAAAGTTAATTTTTTTAAATTTACAAAGGTATAATTTTTTTCCAAAGTTTTAATAAGTAAAAATACAGTTTGATATATTTATAAATAATTGAATATTCACTCTTTGAAGAACTGACAATTTTTTTTAACTTTTGGCTTAAATAAAAAATCCACTAAATTTCGTTGATTTTAGTCTAGTTCTTCAACAGCTGTGCTACATACATATTATATATGCGTTCATAAATTGTCACTGCTTTTGTTTATATTACCTTTCTAACAATGTATACTAATTCAAAATTAAATTTCATATGATAATAAGATAATATTTTCCATTTTCTCCTTTTAGAATAGTGTATTTTGGCGTATGTGCTAGGAAGGTATTGTTTTATCTATTTTCTGCTCATGACTGAACAAAAGTGAATTTAAAAAAACGTAAGTATAATTCTTCTTGTCTAGTTTGATCAATTGTATGTAGCTGCTTGTTATTTGTATTTTTGAGTCTAAAACCTTATTATAATCTTCTGGTGAAGTTCCAATTGATTCATTCTCTTTAGGATCTTAGCTGCTTAAAGATTAATACAGTTCATATTTTTATCTAAAATAAGCATCATATTTTTCACTGCTGAAGTAATGCACGCTTTGGCTACTTTTTTAACATTTTATAAAGGAGAATTCCAAAATAATAATTATTTTTCAGAAATTATTACAATTGCGGAAATAAACAACACCTAGGTGAAATCAACTCTTCCAGGCACATTTTCGCATCTGAGAATAGAAATTTAGTTTGGTTAGATTAACGTCCCGTTTGAAAGCAACAATAGGGCTATATGGGAAAGGACTTCGTAATTTTGAACCGCGGTCAAATGACGAGGGCGACACCTGAGCTGGTACCCCCCCTTCTCCAAACTTCCCCGCCACACCAGTGGAAGTCGTTTGGCCCCATTGGATTTAACGTTACACGACGGTTCTTCGGCGGAATTGGGCCTCTAAATTGAAGTATATGAAATTGATAAAAATCTACAGAATTCGTTCCATCTTTTCTAACATGGAAATAAAATAAAATTTTTATGTAATAAAAAATTTAATGAAAAGAGCCAAATTTCCATTTTTCTTTGCATAATATGAAACGGTTCACATGCAGGCGATTTTTTACTATGTTTGACGAAAGAAGAGTTCCTGCAATTTTTAAGTTAAGTTTTAGTTTAAAAGTGCATTTTATCATTGCCAATATTTCCTTGTAGCAGTTTTAAATTTTCGTAAATGATTATTATTTTTTTTACTGACCATATTATTGATCCTTGATTTGGATGTTAGTAAACAATATAAAAATAGGGAAGATTACCCTAAAAGAAACAGATCATTTCATTCTTAAGAACTCTGCCAATATGCATGTGATTTTGTATTGCGTTTTACATGAATAAATTTGGATAATCAAATCTTAGAAAAGTCCATTTGAACGAGCATACATCTTGTAGAATATTGTATATGTTGATATTAGTATGTTTGCAAAAGTCGGGAAAATGTTTACAAAAAAATGTTCTTGTCTAAAACCTAATGATTGAGGGTTTTTTTAAAACATCAAGATTGATTTTAATAAGAAATAGTAGAATACTATTTATCGCATGAATGTATCGCAGTACGTAAGAGAACGAAACTGAAATAAAATCGTTCTAAAGATTTTAGAAACTTCCAAAAAATGTCAGGTATAGGAATTGGTCAAGTAATATTTGAAATAAATTTTAATTACCCAATATTATAAAATAATTACAACCAGAAAGTGAACATTGGGTTACCGCATGCACTTAAGGAAATCACACACCGACTGAAGAAATCTTGAAAAGTTCGTTTCCCATTGTGACGGTTGCCAGTCCATGTTTGCCAAAGCGCCAAAGGCAGAGTTCGGTTATCTTATTTGGCAACGCATACAGTTCTAGCGATTGGAAAGAATTCTCGCTACACAGGGAAATTTTTTATAAAATCTGGAAATGTCAGGAAAAATCAAGCAGCAGAAATCTTGGCCATCCTGTTATAATATTAACAAATATTTATTACAGATAATAGGAAGAATGCTCTTTACCGATTTTACTCAATATGGGGTTTCCTCATTAGGATTATTATAATTATTTTTATCCCTTTGTCTTTACAGATGGCAAATATAATCACTTATAGGCATCAATTTATCCATGCTCACTTTCGCCACAAAGGAAACATTTTCCTTTAGCTTTTGATTCTTTATTACATTTCAACAATTGTATGTCACTAAGAGTAATATACAGAAAGATGAGTAGTTGTAAGGCCTCCTAATTCCGCGAATAATCTGAGTTCACCTAATTACTAAATGTAAACATCTGCTTTCATCTTTCCTCTCACTCATTTTTTGAAGAAATAAACACCTGCCGCATGCGCGGACTTCTGAAACCGAGAATGAAGAGTGCCTCTGAATTTTGCCTTCTTCTAGCTGTTAGTGTAAAGAGTAGAAAGCTTGTAATTTCGTAACATGAACTTGAGACTCTTAATGCATTGTGATTAGGAGAATAAAAACTCTTAGGAGAATAAAAAGACTGAAAAGTTCAACATGATGATGATGTTGTCGTGTCTGCTTTACCACGGAAATGGGATACAGTAGCTTATGAGGGCAAAGACCCCTGAGCACTCGAGGGCAGAGGTCTGACTTTTAGCTCATATGAAGATGACACACACTCGCTTGCACAACCCCTTTTTACAGAGAGGCTCTTTTACACACCTCACAGACAGAGTACGGGGAAGAACAACCCTGCCCGGACCAAGACTCGAACCCGGGACGCCCGGATCACGGGGAAGACGCTATACCCCTAGATCAGGACGCCGGCATGAGAACGTACATACCTAATAATACTTTAATAGGAATTCTTCACCCTGTAAATATTTGTAAAAACGAAACACCGTTTTGTTCAGATCTTTAAATGTATTTTTTTTTGGGGGGGGGAGGAAATTAACCTTTAGCACTTTTGAATATTTTTTTTATTTCAATTGTTAAAAATACTTACAGATTGGTAAAAAGATGTCGATTCATTTTTTCAGGGAAATTTAATTTGAAACAATTATATGTATTTATTTGTTGGTGTAATAAACAAATCCATGTATTTGCAGCAGCTATATCTTTATTGCGCTACATATTAAGTTAATAATTATGCTTCGAATTACTTTACCGAGAGCAAAGGGTTAAAATTTGTCTGGCGGAATGACATCTCTACTTCGTAATATTTTTTGCCAAGTAATTCTATACTATACTATGTTTTTTTTTTGGGGGGGGGTGCAATTTTAATTTCCATTTCATTGATAAAAATTAAATATTCAAAATTTAATAATTTGTGTTCACATTTTTCATATTATGAAATAGTTTAAATAATTATCAGAAGCGTTTGATTGCGTTTTATTTCTACAAAGAAAGTGAAAACTAATTCCGAAATTTTCCAACTATAACTATTATATAAAAGTCTTCCCCATCTTATTCATTGTAATCTTGTGTATAATTCTAATAGCGTCAAATGTCTCTCTTTCGCACCGTTAAATAAACAACTATTAACAACAATCAAACACTGTTATGTTCAAAATTTAAAATTGGTTTGGCAAAATAACATCTCTACTTAGTAAAGTTTTTTGTTCAATCATACTGTAATATGTTTTCTTGGGTGTGTAATTTTGATTTCTATATTATTGATAAAATTAATTATTCAAAATTTAATAATTTTTGTTCCCATCATTTTATAGTGTAAAATAGTTTAAATAATTGTCAAAAATATTTCATATCATTTAATTTTAATTCATTAAGAAAGTTAAAACTAATTAGAAATCTTCCTACTATAACTTTTACATAAAAAGTCTTCCCTATCTTATTCATTGTAATCACGTGTGCAGTTCTAATAATTTCAAATGTCACTCTTCCGTACCGTTAAATAAAAATTAATTCTTTAATTTTTATTTAATTCAATTATTTATTTTACTTAATTCTAGAATTTTAATTTAATTCTTTATCTAATCATTTATGTTAGCTCGTCCTTCAAATTTTACAAAATTTGGTTTTCTTAATATGTTTCTTGTAATTTTAGTATGCTTGTTCTTTTGTGTAAAGCTATTTTTTCGTTCTTTTTTTTTGTGCTTATTCCATTTTACACACTTTTATTTAGCTTGATTTATTTCATATTTGATTATGATTTCACGTTTGTGTTGATAGAATTTTAAAATCAATTTATCTCTTATTTTCTGATATACTAGAGTTTTGAAATTTTGTATTCGGGTCTGTTATATTATATTACAATAAAATCTGTTTTTGTGCAGTAGATGTTGAAAAAATATTAGGAACTTCATAAATAACTATTACAAATTATTTTTTACAACATACAACATATGCTGTGAAATGAGGCCGCAATAAAAAAATTTTGTTTAGAAAATTTGTCAAAGATTTACAGAATATTCAAAGCGCTTTTGAGAAAACGACACGATATTTACATACGCAAGAAAAAAAAATTGAACAAAAAAGTATCTAATAGAGCGAAAATCAAGGTCAAAGAATGACGAAGTATTCCGGAAATACGCCCAACCTTTCGTCGAAAAGTGGTCGTCTCGGAATGCTGGAACAAATAGTAATTCAATACTTCTCCTCGTAATCCGAAACGTGCTTCTCTTTCCTGACGAACTTGTTCAAAATCTCTTTCGTCACTTAAGATATTAGAGTTGATTTATTTTTGGAATATATTATTTATTTTATTTTGGAATTAGTCGCGAAAAAAGAAAGGAGCCACCCAGCTTTATTATAGTATCGCTCATCGTACAATTATAAAAAAAGGTGTCATTTGAAAAGGCTTAACGTACACTTGTACGTACATTTTTTTAATTCAAAATTTTATAAGGGACCATCTATATATTGAAATAAGAACGAACGTACAAATGTCGAATGGCAACACGCATTTTCCTCATCAAATTTTAAACCTACATCAAAAGTTTCCTCCGAAACTTTCATTAGCATAGGCCTATTCGTTTCGAAATTATGAGCTAACAGAATTTTGGACTTTCTAGTGTTTAAAGTTAAAATCTTAACTTTCATTTATATCTTTAAAACTTATTAATTATTGACCCAAACTCTATGTTTTGAAAATAAAGGTGTTCTGCTTTTGCATGAAAGAATAATTTCTAATTTGAGAGAAAATTCTCAAGCTTTAGAGCTTAAAAAATTTCTAAATTGCAACATATTTAAATTTTGGCATAAATCGAAGGACAAGACCATTTTATAAGGGCATGAAACATTTCAGCTCACTCCTATGAGTAGTTTCCCAATTACATTAAATTTCGGTATTGTTCTTTAAAATGATGCATTTAGGGGTGTATTCACAAATTTCAAAATATCAGCAGCTTTTTATTCGGCACTGAAATGCTACTGATCATTTATTTCTTGAAACAAATTTATATTTTCTACATTGTTATAATCTATACTTATATAAAGCTCAATGTGTGTGTGTGTGTGTGTTGGCGCTCTACAGAAAAGACTACCAAACTACCAAATTTGGTACGTGTATACCTTAGAGGTTGGGAATGTGCACCTGGGATCCCTTTTCTGAAATTTTAATTGGCATTTTAATTATTAATTAAAAACTAACTTTCCCGCCAAAAAACCCTTTCATTTTTCCCACCGCCAAGTGCGTAAGGCTTCAGTTTTTTTTTTTTTTTTTTTTTTTTTCCCCAACACCAATGAGGCTAGGGTTAACATTTTTCAGCCGATTATTTCAAACGATTCTGTTTATTTTCTTAATGTTTGATGCATTTAAAATTAAACGTTGTTAATTAATCGATCTTTCAGATTAATACTGAAGTACTTTTGAAATAAAATAAGACATTAATGAAATTAAAAATTTCTAATCTGCACAGCGTTGCCCCAACTGGCGTTGAAAATTCACGCATGCGCATTGTATTCTGATTGTTTACATCTAATTTCAACGAAAGCGGAATCGATTTAAATTATTTTTAAGTTAGTTGTATGCTTTTGTAATTAAATTGTATTTTGTTAATTTAAGTTCATCGTTTTTTTAAGTTGTTTTGTTTAACCTGTTTTCAACTGATTATTTTAAACGATTTTGTTTATTTTCTTAGTGTTTGATGCATTTAAAATTTAACATTGTTCATTAATAGGGCATTAATGCTCAAGATGAATCTGAAAAAATTTAGTTGAGAAATTCTTGAGATATTACATAAATTAAGAAAGATATTCTTTACTTGCCCCATAAGGTTTAAATGCTCAGTGACTTTGTTTTCAGTAATCATATTGCAAAAAAAAATGCTTTGTTTCAGTAAAAAATATTATATTAATTGCAGATTAATCATTTCCACTTTAATTTAAAGCATAAATTCTACGAGAGCTAACAGAAAATTGGAGAGATACAGATTTGGCGAACCGGCTGGTCGCCAAAGGAGGCTAGTATAAAATATAGTTAAAAAAATTCATCAGAGGCAAAGCATGTGAAATCAAAGTTGAAAAAAAAATCTATTGCCATAATATTAACAGTGGCTCCTTTTAAATTAGGAAAGTAGTATCTGTCCTTGTAATACGATAGAAATTTTTCATATCGGCTCATATGACATCACTTACAGAATACAATAAATTCCAAAAAAAAAAGGAGTTATTTCTCTTTATAATTTATGGATAATGAGCTTCATATTTCAAGATTAATTTGCTGTAATTACAATTATTACATATAATAACGAATGGAATTTTTAAAAATCAGGCATCAAAACATTTATTAAGCATTTAATATTGGTATTTTGTGATAGATATATATACTATATAATAGTATTTGTTGATGTCTATAGCGCTAGCTTTCACTAAATAATGCTTAATGTTATCACGCAATTCTAAATTTATTATGTGGTTCAGTGGTTTTAATTATCTATGGATCTAATACCTAAAATCTATTTTCTAACTCTCAAGAATCAAGTTTATCACTCGACACAGAATAACATTTATCGAGGAACACGTAAACCTACACAAACACAAAAGATATTCAACGTTACATCTCTAATTAAACATTACAAAATCTGAATAGCTAAACATAAAAGAAAATATCCATTTCATGGTTTGCATGGCAACACAGCTGAAAAGAGAAAAGATGTTTCTAAGGCGGAACATTATTTATATATAACTACATTATTTTTTAATTTATTTTTTACTAGCTGCCTTTGGCGACCAGCCGGTTCGCCAGTATTACCGCTCGCTACAATTTTCAATTAAATATTTTAAGTAACTGGTCTCTTAATACAAACAAAACATTTTTAATCTTCAAATTTTGATAGTCATACCAAACTTATACTGTTGTTTAGATCGTTTCGTTCAATTTACTATATATATTTTGCTAATTTGTTGTCATTTCCGATAAAACTTACACTTTAATTTAAAGTGGAAATGATGAAATTGCAATTTATATAAAGATATTTTTTAATAAAACTAATCGTTTTATTTTATTTATCATCTTGATTGTTATTTATTTATTATTATTATTGAATATGAGTATTGCAAACAGAATCGCTCGGTATATAAGTCTTATTTGAACTACAAAATATTTTTCATAATTTATGTAATATCTGAAAGAATAATTCAACAAAAATTTTTCAGATTAAGCATAAAATTCAGTTTTTAGTTTTGCTTTCAAGAGGATTGAAATGAAATCAATAATAATATTTTGTTCCGGCCTATAAATATATTTAAAAAATTATGAAGTCTAAATTTAATGCAGTAAGGTATCATATTCTGATAAATATTCTGGACACACCAAATTTTAAATAAATGAATGAATGTTTCTATTTTCCACGATCAACAACACTTATTTATGAAGTTTTGAATGTTAAAAATTTAGAAAAACTCAACATTTTCATAATCTTAGGCCAATTAATCTTGAGAAACCTGCTCGCTGATTGGCGTATTTTCTTTCAAACGATCGATGGAAAATCTAAAATTATCCTTTTTTTATTGAATAGTGATATTCAAATTTTTATAAATCAGTCAGTTTAAGTGATTGATTTACTTGATTGGAAATTAACTCTTTTTATTTAAAATAATTGTGTTTCAAGAACATTTTGTTATACGTGATTTCCACAGCAGAAGCTTTATGTAAAACCAAAAATTCGTTATTTATTAGAGCATTTATTGAATCAAACTACATAAAATATAATCCTTTTCCATTTAGATCATTTTAGCAGATCTGTGTCTTACTAAAGGTTTAAAAATCAGCTGTTGCCCTGATTTGAATGGATATCCTGTTCATATTTAAAAAAACTTGCCTTAAAATAAAACTGATTTATTGGATTAATAATATAGAGAGTGTAAAAGATCATAAAATAATTTTTCTTGAATTTAATTTTTAGAAAAAATAATATTTCATATTTGTTTCATTTCCTACGGACACGTGCCGAAAATTATATTTTTGCAGATTTCATTTCCAAAAAGATTTAATTTATTTTTAATTGAAGCTTTAATCAATGTGATGGCAACACTTTGAAAAAAGCTAATTTTTTCCCATGAATGCGAAACGTCGCTCGTGCAGCTTATATTTTATTTTTATTTTGTACGAAAAAATTGTTGAAAAATATAGTTAAAATATTTATTTAAAAATTCATTAAAAATAGAAATTTAATTTTAAGATTAAAACATTGGTATCATTTAAAAGATAAATTTTTGATATTTAACTTGATGTAAAAATCTTTTTTGTGCGGTAATATGTTCGGAAGTTATAGCAGAAACACGCCAAAATTTCGCTTAATTTTTAAATAAATAAAATTTTAATTACAAATTCGAAAAAGGAACCCCCAGGTGCACATTCCCGGCCTCCAAGGTATACACGCGCCAAATTTGGTAGCTGTAGGTTGAATGGTCTGGCCTGTAAAGCGCCAACACACACACACACACACATTGAGCTTTATTATAAGTATAGATTAATCCATTTAATACAATTGATGGAATAAATAAAAATAATTTCAATGCCAATTTAATTAAACTAAATTCTTCTGTTCAATTTAATATGTTCTATTATGAATTTTCGATTATTAAACTCGTTACTTCATAAAGACATCCAAGATATTAATTATATTTATAACCTATTTATTATATAAAAAATTATGTAAACATGGGCGTTTTATTTGCTTTGTGATTGACAGATTGCGTTTCATCTGAATCGTTACATTTGAGGTTAGTTTTGTTAGTATTGTTTTCAAATATTTAATGAAAATTATTATTTCGTTGTATGCATTTACATTGCACTTGACGTTGTAGTGGGGATAAAAAAGGAAAAATAAAACTTTAACGCCAAATTTACAGCAGTTTTAAACTATATTATTCCTTAATTCTTCTTTTAGACACATCGTTTGTGACAACACTAATGAATAATTTTCTAAATATATATATTTTATATCTGTTTTCGACTAAGGAAAATTTTTAGTTACTCGGCTAGCAGTCGTCTGAATACCTAAGCAATACACGTGCCAATCTTGCATTATTTGTTTTTACAAATAGTATTGGGTGTCGCGGCCTTCTCCACTTCAAAACCGGAGTGTTTCAAGTTCGAGGTTCTATTCCACTGAGGCTGGTGCACGTTAAATCCGTCAGGGCCAAACATCCTCCCATTGGTGTGGTGCGGAAGTTTGTAGAGGGGGTGTCAGCCTCCCATTGTCGTGTGTTGTCCACATCATCTGACCGCGGATCAAAATTACGAGGTCCTTCTCAAAAGAGCCTTAGTGTTGCTTTAAAACGAGACATTAATATAATTAAGCCAAACTAATTAAATAATGATTGACTTCAATTGCCACAGTCACTTTAAATTTATGATAATGAATTGAAATTAAAATCTTAAATGTTTTTGATGCCTATTCTAATTAAATTTATTTTAAACAGCAAATTATTTTGTTTTGCAGGTTGTGATGTTTTAACAACATGTTGTTCAAAGAGTTTATCTGCTTGAAACGTTGTCTGCAAGTGAAACTTCACTGATAAGTCAAATCATCCGAGTTCAATTATTTAATAACACCAGGTAAAAATTAATCCATGTCTTTGGACGTGGGTTAATTTTTTAATTGATTTTTGAAATTAAATTTGATTTAGTTTTGAATTTTTAAATGTGTTAATTTCAAAATCCGTTATACATTTTCAATTTTTTTTTTTTTAATGAAAATTATGCTTTAATTCCCTCTCAAAAAATCCAGTCCAGCTAGTTAAACGTGTAAAATGAAAACGAAAAGTATTTATATATCTTCAGTATTTAATATGAAATTTACATTAAAATTTATTTCTATATAAAATGAAAAGAACTGATACAATTGGTGAGAAATTGTGCTAAAATATTAATATTTTTTCGCAAATTTCCTACGTTTAGCTCTTTAGTATATTAGATAATTTAAACGTAATGCTAAATATCCTCTCATGCATTATCAATTAAATATTTTGAAGAAAGTAGCCCCCAAAATTGGTGACCATGTCTTTTAACACTCAGTCGGTAAAAAGGGATATCAATGGTAATTTCAAAAATGTGCGAAAGTTTGGAAATTCTGGGGAAGAATCTCAAACGTATACGTGTAGTAAATGTGATAATTCGTTCGATGAAGATCACTATCAAGAATTTCTAGACCACTGTTTGAATCATCCGAAATTAGATGAACGAATTAGAAAAAAACCTATACGTAACTCGCCAGTTAAATCCAAACGAAACGAATCTAAAACAGAACAAAATGCAGATAGTCAAAAAAGAATCAAGATTGTTCATGAAAACCCAAACAGCAATCGCGGTTTGTTCGAAAATGTAAAAACTTTCTCGTGTGCATCGTGTCCCAAAAGAGTTTTTAATAACATCGATGATTTTATAAAACATCTTGAAATTCACGATGAAAAAGACGATGAACTGAGAAGAACCACCAATAGCCTCTCGAATGGAAATGAAATAAGACCAGCTGTAATCGCGCAAAAAGAGATCCAGTCTTCTTCGAGGCAAATGATAGCGAACTGCAATGATCTAGAAAGTCAGAATCATGATTTGCATGAAACGAAAGATGAGACCAAGTTGTCGACAGTTGAAAGGACAAAAAGAACAGCTGCCCAAGAAAACATCATAACGCAAAGCAACGGTGAAAGGCAGAATTCGCAATTAAATATAGATTGTAACCCAAAGCCTCGAAATCTTAATTTACACAAAAAAGATAATGAGATGACTCTGACTCAAAGTAATTATCAAGAAAATAGGACATCTGAAGAAGTTAAAGAACAAAGAATCACAAAAGTTAGCAACGGAGTACAAACTTCTGAACATTTGAATACGAAAATGTTTCCCATGGTGTCGCACCTTCTGAGGCCATACATTTGTGATATATGTTACGAAGCCTTCTTTGATTGCGAAATATTTGTCAGACATTACAATTTACACAAGGTAGCAAATGCGGAAACAAGAACATCTGAAATACAACAGAGGAATGATATGCCAATTGGAGACCATATGAAACAAATTGAACTTATTATGGGAATAATCCAGACTTTCTTTGAATATTTTAGTAAGAACTGCAACTCTGAGATTCCACGTAGGCACCTTGAACCTGTTTCTAATAGTGAATTTTGTGAAAGAGAGATTGCTGTGAACTCAAATCTTGTGGACGCTTCGCAATTACATGAAGAAAGAAATGAAAATATTGAAACAATAACTGGGCGGGAGTTTGCTGATGTATCAGATGAATCCAAAAGAGTGGTAGATGACACTGAACAAATTCAGATGTCACATAACAAAAATCAGAATTTGCCCAAACAGCTGGATGTATACAATAGTTGTAAAGCATCCGAACTATGCACTTGCAACACTTCCCTTGAAGTTCTTTCTGATCCAGGATTCTCAGCAAGGCATTGTGCATTACACAGAAAAGAAACCGAAACTTACAGTCCGATTCAAGACGACGGAGATATTACGCCAATGGATGAATACGATCGGAAAGAAAATCAAATCGAACAAGATGGAAATGAAGTTCAGAACTCTTTTAAGCGTTCGAACCTGGAAATTTTAGCAGAAGCCTCCCGAATGCTGCCAGCTATTGATGATGTAAACGAAACATTAGTTGCGGGATCGAATTCTCGTTCAAATAGTGCACACGAATGCAATATGAATGATGAATCAAATAATACGGAAGAAATACAAATTGTATACGAGAGACGTCTAATACAGCGTGAGTATTATCAAGTGACAGAAAAAAATGTGATGGGAGGATATGACCAATATATGATAACAAGAAGATATTTACCATTACCTAATAGCATAATAGATTCAAATAGACGCAGGCGCTCCGAAAGGCCCATGCAGCGGATGTCAAATCACAAAATGGACAACTTACAACATTCAAAGAATGCTCTTTCAGCTGAAACTCGCACCTATTCAAATCAAGCCATTCGCGAATTAGATGCCCCTTCTACATCAAGGCACACAGGTAATGATGAGTACGGAAATGCTATTTTTAATTCACAATGTGCTCATTCAGGCGGTATTGTTAGGCGTGTGCCTGTTCAAAATAACAAATCAAATTACAATGTAAATGAAATAAGTTTTACTCGCGGTAGGATTAACGGAATTAACCCTAGCTTTTCGAAAGAAGATGGTGCATCTTTAAATGATTCCCTTCCAACATTCACATCACATAGAATTTCAGACAATTTAAAAACTGGCAATTCTTTCAAAACCGAAATGGGACTTCCTTCAACAAATCATTCATTCAAAACTTACTCAAATTCCCAGAGAGTTAAAATACATCGGAATAGTAGAAATAATACAGCATTTGAACAACAAAGCCAACCTAACCTCTCAAATTGTGCATGTAATACAACTACAAACTCAAGATTTGTGTCTAAAAACCAGGAACAATTTATTTTAAATCGCATAAATCGAAGAGGTATAAATCCCAAACAAATCTCTCAATTAAACCCTGTGTTTACCATGAGTGATGTTTCACACCGGTCCACAAATAGTGCATTATTTCGAAATTTCTCGGAAAATTCAGTTCAAAATGCTGCATCCTTTCGGCATACTTTTAGAAATTACGCTGACAATGATTCGAGAAAAATATCTTTATTTAATAAATCTAACTGTGACCATGAGTCTGAAATAAGTTCTTTAAATAGGTCTCTTCCATTTGATAAAAAAATTGGTCCCAATTCATATGATAATGCTGGAAGTGACAAAAATTATCCAATTATTTCTGATAAAGCTAACAATGTATCTGATGATCCAGACACTGATGACGACATTACAGAACGCAGTGATGATCACAGCGATATTGAAAGGAATACTGGTACTCAGTCTGCGGTCAGTTCGTGCAACTTGACTTTTTCCCGGGAAACATATTCAAAGCATGCTAGAATGCCCGACTCACGAACTGAGGTAATAAGTAATAGAAGAAATAAAACTAATCCCGCCACAAAGAAAAATAACGCAATTTCGTGCGAAAAATGTGACCTAATATTCGAAGATCACGCCGAGTACGTAGATCATTATTTAGAACATAAGAAAGAAAAAGAAAGCCCAAATAATCCATCAGAGACTGAAATGTGTCATTCGACTGAGAAAAAACACACATACAAATGTAGCGCATGTAGTAAAACTTACACGTATAAATCATGCTTGGATTTGCATATCAAATCTCACCAATCTAACTATCGCAAATGCGTAATGTGTAAGAAAGGTTTCCTTTCGGAATCGTCTGTTGATGATACAATCAAAGGCATTTGCAAAGATTGCGAAACAGTTTTGCGCATTTATGCTGATAAAATCAATAATCCATCTATATCAACCAATAAAGAGAAATGCAGTGAAACAGATAAAGATGAATTAATTCATAACAGCAAGCATAATAATCAGTCCCAAAGCGATAAAGAATGCAGTAAGAGTAACAGAGTAACCATGGAATGTGTAGTAAATAAGGTAAGTAAACGCAAGAAATGTTTAAGTACCGAAAACCAAAACACTGAATGTTTCAGAGAAGAAAACCAGAACAGCGAAGATTGTGGAAGTAGTGAAACTGAAAGCATTAAAGAAAACGGTAATAACTCGATAAGCCACAGAAGGAAACGTAAAACTCTGGATTGCAGAAAAGTAGGAACTGAAACTGTCGATGGAAATAATGGCGGAAACATGGTTGCTGACGACAGCGAATGTTGTCAAGCGAATTTTATTGAAATGAGAAAAGAATCCATCTCGTATGCAAATTCATTAAAAAACAGAGTTTCTAGTGAAAAGGCGAAAAACCATAAGCAAAGCGAAAACAAAAACATCAATAAAGCATGCGACAGAAATGAATTAGTCAGAAACAATGAAAAGTTGTCCGACACTGACGCGGAACATAAGGAAAGAGATACGCCTTCCGAAGCTGATGATGAAATGGAGATTCAAAATACTGATATGACCGGAGAAGAAACCAAAGTCAACAACAGCACTTGTGAATCTGAGCAAGAGAAAAGTCTTCCTAAGCCTCGATCGAATAGCGAAGACCTTTCTAAGAAATGTGAGGGTAGTGAGAAATCCAAAAAACTCGTTGTGCAAATACTCCGCTGTAATAATAATGAATATCGTCTGAAAAATGCTTCTGTTTCGCCGCATACATTCATATGTCAATACTGTAGGGCTGTGTTCCGTGAAAGATGGGCATTTATTAAACACACGCGCGAGCACACTGGATCTCAGCATTTCCTTTGTAACATCTGTGGCCATCGTATAAAATCAAGGCCAAGTCTCACAAAGCACTTTAGAAGCAATCACCCTAATGTAAAAATTTAATAAGCTCACTAAAAAAAGTACAAGGAGTTTTTAATAATATTAATCTGTTGCTGCATTCTTATTCTCTTGAAGATGAACAAGGTAACCCTTTTTTTAAATATTATTGCTTAAATAAGTACTTGGTAGGATAACTTTCTAGCGAAATAATATATTTTTCCATATTTAAAAGATACTCAAGTCTGAGAAAGCCCCCCCCCCCCCTTAGGACGAGTCGTCCAAGAAATAAGCGAGAGAACGAGGCGGAAACTGAAGTTCATAATTAATGGCAACTACCGGCCACAGTAAATTATTTCCTTAGGAGGTAACCTCCCGCCAGAGAATAACTCGATTTCATTCTTAAAATGCTTGCACAGGAAACGAAAACCATACCCATACCTGAGGTGCGAGTACTTAAAAGATAACCAACTGCCCTGTAACTGAGAAATAACTCTATTGCATTCTTATAATGCCCTCACAGGAAACGAAAACCCATATCCATATCTAAGATGCAAGTACTTAAAAGGTAACTATATAGAGGAAACTCCTGCAATAGTAACTGGAATGAATTAAATGGCCGAGCTGTTATGATACTAAACATGGGGTGTTGTGGCTTACGCATAATTTACAAGGATAAACAATAGGAACTGATTTTACAAGTACTTATAGAAACATATCAAATCCCTCCAATTTAAAAATAGCAAATGCAAGAAAGAATACCTTATATAATACCTAATATAATGAAAAGCATTCGCAAAGATTTTGAATACCCTTTGCGCATTTATGCTGTTAGATTCAATCCACCTATATTTATAATAAGGAGGAACGCGGTGAATAAGGTAAAGATGACTTAATAACAGAAAACATGATATAGAGTCCCAAATCAATAAAGGATGCATTAAATAATACTACTTTATGGAATGTGTAGTAAATGAAGAAAATAAATGCGAGGGATGTACAGATACCAATTTGAAGCAGAACAGATGCCAATTCCTTGTACAGAAATATGCCTCATCATATCCCAGGAGCTCTTTTAACCTCTGGGATTACTTAAAAGATCAGTTGAAGTTTAAACTATGCCTGTAGCCAGAAAAGCAAAGATAGATCGTATTTCATTTATTGTTTCGTGCCGATCACAAAGATATCTGCAATCTAATACTGCATGCAAAATCTTTGTAAAGATTTCTTCATATTGAAACACAATGTAGATCAGTCTTCTTTTCTTTTAATATAAATGTTCCAGTGGACAGTCTACTCCTTTCTTGTCCATGCTTTAACTCTTTCAACTTGTATACTGCTTATATCTATGTTTAAAATACCATCTAATAATTAAAAAATAAAATCTTTAAAGTACTTAAAAAATAAAAAAATCTTTAAAGTACTGTCTAATTAACTATATATTCTTGGCTATAAGAAAGTACAAAATTTCCGATTTTATTTTTATTTACCTACAATATTACTGTAATAAAAAAAATTGTGAAAAAATGTTTGCTTTTATTAAAGTACTTAAATATTTATAGAAAGTAGTTTTTCATTATTAAGTTTCCTTATTTTCGGGACTGTAGTTCAGAATCCCAGGTCGTAAAATAATAAGTTCAGTAGCGTTATACTTCACTCTTACTAACATAAGGCAAATTTGGGAAAAAGGATTTTCAAAAAAAAAAAAAAAAAAAAGTAAAAATTTTAAAAAAAAAAAAAAAAAAAAATCAAAAGAATATAAAAAAAATCTATTTCATAATTCTTGCAAAATATATACTCTTGTAATTATAAAAGAAAGTTTGATTTCTTTTTGATGATTTTCAAGATGAAAGTAAATTATTGGAATTATTTTGCTTCCTTAAATTATCCATGTATTTTAATTACTATAGCTATATAATATATTCATTTGAAAAATTTCAGCTCAATTGCATTAATAATTTCAAAATCTCATTTAAAAAATAAATATATAGAAAATTCTTTACTTTATAATCTATTGAAATTTAATAAAATAAGTTTCCTTCATTAATTTAAAGCCATCTTGAGCTTGAGTAATTAATTAAAAGCACAAATCTGTTAATATTACATTTAATTTGAATTATTTTTAATTATATTTAATTTTTGAATTATAGATGAAATTTTTTAATAATAATTCTAAAATCTTATTTTATTTCCGCTAGTAGATATAATTAATTTAAATTTAAACATTTACTCAAAATTATGTAGAGAAACTTTGCAAATTTTAATAAAAGAATATTTTAAAAATTTCATTTTTCTGACATTTTTTTCCTTCTCGATGATGTGCGCAAGTACTTTAAGAGTTTACTCTGCTAGAAAGAATTATTAATGAAAAATGTACAACTGACTGAACAAAAAGAACCAAATTTCAAAATTGTAGAATAAATTGAAATGTCTTCAGTTTATTTCAGAAATATATACAATAATTACTTTTTTTAAAAGTGTATTTAAATTTCGGTGTATTTTGCTTTAGGAATTTTTTTCTAGCATTTTCAACATGTTTCCAGTAATGCTCTGACGAGCAATTGGATCTTTTTTTTTTTTTTTTTTTTTTTGTCTCAATTAGAAATACTTTGGAACAACAGAAACAAAAAACAAAAAAGGATAAACAAAATGTTAACTAGTGTAATGCTGTATATACTTTACTAATAAGTAAATTTCACATTATTTATGATTATATACTTTAAAGCATCCAATGTCTTCTTTTCCTTTCTTCTTCAAATAATTATCGATATTGTTTGCTCTAATTTAATTTTATTAATATCTACTCTAATAATGATCTATATATCATTTTTTAATTAATGTTTATTCATGGGTCACATTTTTATGGATTAAGTTCTACAGCTAATTTTAATGCTTAAAACTTTTGAATTGACTGTTGAGAATTTCAGAATCTTATAAATTAATGGCTTTGATTCTAGTAAGAAAAGTTAATACTTTAAATTTTTACGACTATCCTTCTTCAAATTATTTTCATTCTCTAAAAGTGTATTTCTATAATCTATTTAAGCTTATTAATTATTCATTTTGCGTAAGAAACACAAAGAGGATATTTTTTAAATAACTCGCTCTTAATAAAGTGTTTGCATTATCAGTTACAGTAAAAATCGGAGTATTTTATAGATTTCTGGACAAATTAATGAAATTATTTTTTTTATTTGACATGTTGACCACTTTTTTTAAGGCGTTATGCAACGTGACGAATTTATTTTTAATGGCTCAGAACTTTAAGAAGTTATAGATAACTTCTAGTGAGTTATCCATCTGAAAATGCAAGGAAAAAATCTCATTAAAAATTTTGCATTTAATAGAATCATCGAGACAAAATTTTTGCTCCAATTGCTTTTATGTATTATGCATATAAAAAAATTGAATATTTTTTGATAGTTTCAAACATAATAATTTAAATATTAAATGAATATTTCTATGTTTTAATATTATATAAATACTTTGCAGTTTATCCGTATGCATTGACTAATATATAAGTAATATAAAACAAGCTGTATTTTATTATGAACAAATACTACTGAACTGCATATAGTTGACTACTGACAAAAGCTATATAACCGGCTAACCGGAAAATTTTACTTTTACATAGTAATTAACTTTTTTTTTGCATTTATAAATGTAGTATAAAATTTAATCTTTATGAATACTTTTCATTATTTGTATTGAAATTGTTGCTTAGCAAAAAAAAAAAAAAAAAAAAAAAGTTAAAGGGCACAATTTGTTTTACTTATTCAATTTTATTATAAATAACAATTGTCAAATGCATGATGGATAATGTAAAATTAAAAGAACATAATTACATCCTTTATGACATCTTTGTTTCAAACTTTGAATCCTTTTTCAAATTATTTAAAATTATAATCAATATTGATAGTGTTTGACCATTAGGATTTGATCTCTAATCATTAATTGTGCACTTCTTTTTATTTGTATTTGAATTATTACTTAACTAAAAGATAGTTGAAATGCTCTATCTTTTTTAAGTTCTTAATCTGCTTTATTTTAAGCTATGAGAATCAAATGCATGATGGATAATGTAATATTGAAATAAAATCATTACATTCTTCATATCTGTACTTTCATATTTAGAACAAAAATCTTTCTGGAGCTATTCAAAATTGCAATTAATATTTATACTGTTTGACCATCTGAAATTGATTTCATTATAATAATATGCTCATCAAGTTTTTTTGACAGTTTGATAAGACGATTTTTTGAGTGAAGAAGAATATCAATGTATTATTTTGTGTGTAAATACATCTAAGAAATACTGTATATAAGATGAGAGAATTGTTGAAAGTACTGAATTCATTTCTATTATTAACCTGCTTCATTCCATATTTAGGAATGCCAAAATTTTCTATATTAACAAATATATATATTCATTTTTTTTCAGGGCCAAAATCAAAAAATTAAACATTGAAAACTTAATATAAGGGCGCATTAAATAATGATTCAATTTCAATACATGTATTCAAAACGCATCTTTTAAAGTTTTTAATATATATATTTATATAATATTAACGAATTGAAAAAGAAATATACTAAATTAAATCCTTTTACTTTAAAAATTTTAATTGATTTTAAAGACCTTTAAAAGATTTTTTCAATTTAAAAATTTATTAGTTTTATTCATTGGCCTGGTAGGGAAATTTAACATTCTTGCTTATTGGTAAGTTTATTTTTTTCCTTCCTATATGCATTTTAATTTAATTAAATTGTTAGAGCAGTTCAGAATTTTAGTACTTAGAACATTTTTTTGCATTAATTAGCTGCTGGAAATAAAAAATTAAATTGAATGTTAAAAACTAGAACCAATGTTTGAATCTATCCTATTATGTCACAAGAATTATTTGTTTGTCCATGAAATTATAAAGATAACTTTTTCTGCAAACTTTTTCTGCAGTGTTTTCTTAAGCATTTAAATGTGAATAGATTATGATAGACATAAAATGCAATAATAAGCTTTAAAAGTTATCTTTAGATATATTTCTTGATTACAAATAATGCTGAATTATTTTTCACAGATCGAAATACAATTTCTCTGTTATGACCAAAATGAGTAGAGAAAATATCGTACATTTTGCATTTTATAAATTTACTAATTTCAGTTGATTTTTGAATGATTTAAATTGAAATTATCCACTTTCAGTAATCGTAATCTTAATAAGATTACTAAACATGGCTTAAAGCCATTAAGAACTATTCATCATCCGATTTAAATTTCTTGTGTGATGAATTCTTATATACCGAAATGCTTTTTCATTATATATTTCTGTAATATTACACTGTGAAACCTTTTAATTGTTTTTATTCTTTACGTGCAAACCAATGACTGTCTTCCAAATGATCATAAAATTACCAAGTTTAGAAGAAAATAGCTCACTCAGAAGGATGAGTTCAACAAAAGATATTGATAGCTCCATGGTAATCAATCTCTTTTGCACAGTGAAAAAAAAATTATGGCTTCTTTAACCTGCTCCTGTAACAAGATTACATTCCAGCTATGATCAGAAATAAATAATTAGTACTTTTGAAATTCAGTGTGTATTTATAATATCAAATGACATTAGAAAATAAAATTTGTGTTCACTTGCACATTCAAATAGAATGACAATAGATGCCATCCTGAATCCTCAAAGTGCACCAGAAATGTGTAGTTTGTATTACCACTTGTGGCAAAAGACGTTTAGAGATTATCACATGCTATATTCTCAATGGTTTCTGCAGTTTTTATTGTTTTCGTGCTGTAAATATGCTTCAGATGTTTTCAAGTTACATTTTAATTTCAGTCTGAGATCACCTAAACATATCTTCCAGAGAGGAACAATTTAGTACCAGTGATATTTCATTTTGTGAATAAACAATCAAAGTTGCGACATGTTATTGTTTTCAAAAAAATAACGTGCGCGATTTATTCAAATCATAATTTCAGTTCGGAACACATATAAACGAAACATTGTCTTTTTGAAGATAAGATGCCTGTGAGTCATTCTAAAAAATAAAAATTTGGATCTTCTTTAACAATACATATGATTTTATCAAAGATATGAGAATTTCTGCTATAGATTGTTGAAATATTGTTTTGAAGGTTGAATATTCTTTATATAATGTTTAATTTATCACATATACCTTATATATCTCATTTATTTCATGTATCTTATATATCTTTCATTTACCTCAAGTATCTTATATCTTTCATTTATCTCATGCATCTTATATATCTTTCATTTATCTCATGTATCTTATATATCTTTCATTTATCTCATGTACCTTATGGATCTCATGTATCTTATATATCTTTTATTTATGCTGTTTGATCTAAAGCTTTTTTTTTCATATCAATGTTAAAGGAAATTTTCAAGCTTTCATGTTAGGTATTTTGCCAATATTTTAATGGAATTTAATGTTAATCTCTGATGTCAAGCATTTTTGTGTAAATTTGTTTTCCATGCAACTCTTAATTTCTGTCAAGGAAGAAAGAAAGTTGACTTGATAACACTGATTTATTGTCAGTTTGTTTGAGATAGTAAAGAAGATAATGCCTTAAAAATGACTACTCTGAAAATTGTGTACGTTAGCTATACATATAGGCTTAGGTAAAAAAGAATTTCCAAATTTAATTATTCAACACAATCGATGAATATTAGGAATAATAGTTTATCAGATTAATAATTATTCACAAATCTATAATATATGTATAATGCATTATATTTTTTTTATATATACTTAAATTGTTCGTTTATTTCTGGCTTTTGCATCACTCTTAAAATACTGATATTTTTCAAAAAAATTTATTTCAAAGGTACGTGTATATTTTTCATTTCATATAAAAACCCATGTGTATGTTCTTACTAAATATTATCCTATTATTTCTTAATAGGAATTAAATCTATGTCAGTATTGAAAGTATTAATTATAAAAAAATTAGTAATGATGATAGTAATAATAAAAATGAAAAATTATTATTAAAAGTAATAGCAATTCAATCAATTTTTAATTATTTGAAATTTTTACATTTATTTAGAAAGACTTCACTTTATAGATGGTTTTGAAGGAAAAAGAGAAAAAATTCTTTTGTAAAATAATTTAACACTGTATTGTATTATTCTGTATTAATATTGTATTTGTGCGTTTATAATTTTCTTCTGCATTCTTATTATATCCTATGAATTACGAGGATTATTTTTTTCAAGGTCCGATAGGTCGCTAAATGAAAATCCCAGTCAGAATCAAGAAAATTTTATATGGAGCCATGTGATGCAAATTAAGCTACTTTTCGACGTAATCGGTACCAATTTTCCAATACCTTCATCATAGAAAGCAGACGCCTGTGTTTTCAGCCAATTCTGTATGCTGGTCTGCAGCTCGTTGTCTGTGGCGAATTTGTCATCCTAGCCAGCGTTTCATGTGGGCAAAGAGATGAAAATCTGATGGAGTCAAGTCAGGACTGTATGGTGGATGATCAAACACTTTCCATCCGAAACGCTGCAGGAGGACCATTGTTGCAACTGTAGTGTGCGGCATCGCATTGTGATGAAGAAAGAGGATGCCTGACGACAACATTCCTCTTCTCTTGTTCTGAATTGCCCTTCGAAGACGTTGAAGAGTCTTGCTGTGCGAAGCTGCATTGATTGGCTGTGATACGTGGCATGAATTCCACCAAGAGAACACCTTTATGAACCCAAAACACTGCAGCCATACACTTTTTGGTGGAAAACGTGCGCTTGAACTTCATTGCTTTACGACTCGGGGAGTGTGCATCCACTGTTTGGATTGCTCGTTCGTTCCGTCTGTTTCGTAATGGACCCATGTCTCGTCTACGTCGTGAGGGTAGCGCTGGAGGAAGGTTAATGCGGCGCCCATTCGCTGAGTTTTGTGATGCATCTTGGGAATCCACCTCGCGCAGAGTTAGCAGTACTCGAGTCTTTCACTCACAATGGTATAGACAGCTGACCGTGAAATTTCCGGAAACAAATCACTCAACCCAAAAATTGTGAATTTCCACGAATCGCCTGATCACTTAACAAGATGATCGGTTGACACTGGCTTCCTTCTCTGGCCGCCTGCATCATGAACATCTGTGCGTCCAGCATCCAAGTTCCTGCACCATTTCCGCACTTTGCTGTCACTCATGAACGTTTCTCCGTACACTTTACACATTCATCTCTGAATTTCAGCTTCATTGTTTCCTTCAGCATGCAGAAATCGAATGACTGAACGCAACTAACATTTGGCGGGAGACTATTTTTCGAAGCATGTTTATGTGCTCTCTAGATACTCAGAAATGACAACCGCGAATCGACGCGTTCCCCTGGCCAACCATAAACAAAGAGCACAGACCTAGCGGATTTTCCCCGAAGCTTTCCTTTTGCGACCCATCGGACCATGAAAAAAAATAGCCCTCGTGTATTAAGTGTATTTACATAGATATTGGCTTGTTGTAAGTTCATTTTACATATCAGTTATGATTTATATTATTTTTCTATTTTCATGTGGAAGATGGCTATTGGGTATTAATTAATTATTTTTCTTGTGTTTGTATTATGAATGTTTGTATCTTTCTTATTTTAAGGTGCTTGGAAGCTAGATTTATTGTAAAAGTTAACTACCCTTTTGAAAATGGTTGGTTAAACTTTTAGCGTTATAACATTCATACAAGTTATGCTACATGAAATTGTACGATTCCAACATATGGTTATTTTGTGTGTATTTGGGAAAGGATATTGTTTCTGATGTGTTGGAAATTTATTAAGTATATGCGATTTTTGTTTGAGCGGTATTCTCTTGAGGTAACTATAAGATTTATCTGTAATTTAAAGGGGCATTAATAAAATTATAACTTAATTGAAAATGTTTTGTTTCCTTTTTAAATGTGTTGATTTATCTTTAATTGCTATTCTTAAAATGACTTATGCTCTCTAGTAAAAATAGCTTGCGGATGAAGGATATAAAATTCATATTTAGCTTCCTTTAACGAAAAAAAATGGATTGATTTCATCAAAATTGTGCAATTCTTATTTTTTCATTTAGGTAAAGCATGATTTTTATTTTTGAATCTAAATTCATCTAAATATTAATGTTGCAAGACTGAATTCTATAAATTATATTCTATATTATTCTAGAAATTCTATAAAGTGATGGCAAACAACTATCGCATGAAATAACATATCTTAATCTACTTTAATCATCATTAATACATATCTCGTTACAAATTTTATTACTATTGTTGTGACATAAATTATAAATATTTCATTTAAAAGTAACTCACGAGTAGTTTAATTATAAATATTATTTTATAAATAGTTATTAATTCAGATTGGCAACAGTGTTATATTACCAAATTTTCGAGTTCGTTCTTTCTAAAGATATTAGAGTTTGAATTTAAAAAAGTTGATGTTAATTTGGTAATATTTATTTATAATGTAGTAAGAGTTCGTTTAATTGTAAGCTTACACGCATTCCAATATCTTCAAAATTTTAATTTTGAATCTCAATAGCGTCTTAATAATTTGACAGTTTGATACTGTCTTAAACCTGATTTAAAATCAGATTGAGACACACTTTCCTTGGTTAGAATCTCAGCTGGCCGTGGCGCAGCCGCACTCTTCACACAAGTTGGAGTTGTAAGCTGCTCTTCTTCAGGATTTTCTTGTAGTAAATATGCTTGCTTTAATCTGTCTATCGTAGCATTCACTTCTTTATTCTTCTTCCTCAGAGTAAAATATTTTGGTGGATGGTTAATAACAAAATATAGACCTTCATAAGCGACTTTGCGAAGGAAAACATGAAAAGTTGATTCTAAATCTTTATGCAAAAATATTTTGAATAACTTTTTGGTCTCATCAACCATAACATTTTGGAAATCATTTATAAAAGTTCCTGGTGTCTATTAACTAAATATGCTTTCATTCACGCTATCTAATACACAGTCTTTTTGCATCGCCTTCATGTAGCTGACCGGCTTGAGAAATACTTGGTCAAGTGGCTGCAAGTTAATTAAGTAATAAGAGATTTTTCTTAACTGCTCCATATGCTAGCTTCTCATTTTTATCATGCAACAAAATCCCAGAACTGATCATATTTCTTATTTCAGTTTGCAATGCACTGTGCGTATTTGTAGAAATATATTAAGCATTCAATGTCTCAAATTTCGAATAAATCTTAACTATCAAATCTAGTCTTAACTATAACTTAAATCAAATCTTAACTATCAAACTAGTTTTATTACTGGCGATGCATAGTATTTTTGTCATCAGACATATCGTCTGCTATGGAGACATTCAGTAACTATGAAATAGAAACCAACACTCTAAATACAAAAACAAAATTAAATGCACTTTTTGTATGTTTTAATTGGATATTTAAAATATTGTTGTTTGTCTAGTTATTCATCGTCCGATATTTCACAAAGATAAGTATTAGTCTTTGAGAGACAAACGACAAAAAATCCCATTGCGAGATAAATTATATTCAAACAACAAAAATCCAAGAAAAGAATGTTTATATTTACATTGCATGACATAGATTTCTGCAAGTATCACAATAATTTAAATCATTTATTATCTCAAAAAGGATGACGTTATCTATGATCTAAATAATTAAGCAAAATTAAACTTAAAAGAATTTTGGAATAATTTATTACGTAGGAGTAAATAATGACTAGTTTTAAAGATTATTAACTTTCTAAGAAATGAGTCTCCACCCAAAGTATTTCTTCATAAAATTTAGAATTTAAAACCTTAAACAAATAATAAGTTGATTTTGTACTAAATCATGAATCAGAAAATCTTTAATGTTTAAAATTTGAAAAAAAATCAGGTACAGACATGATTGAATAAAATAAGGAAACAGTAATTTGCTAATAAAATGTATTTATCTAAATGGGTACGCAGCAAAAGATGTGCATTTTAAAACTCTTACACTCACAAAATTATGTGAAATAATTTTGAAATCTGTTGATCGTTCCCAACTATATTTCTGAATATGTTTCCCAGATAGAATGGAATTTTAGAGATGTCTTCATAATATTCCAAAATGTCTAAAAGTTTATTCTTTAGAGTGAATTAAGAGACAACATAATTAACTTGTCTTGGAATCACCATAAGGTGAAATAAAAGAAATCGAAGTATGATTTTATGATTAAACGGTGAAAATATTTTCAAAATCAAATTAATTTTTCAATTTAGAACTTAAAGAATAACATACATTTTTACAAAACGCCTGTTTTGTCAACATTTTTATTTGATTTATGCTTTAAAGTACCTTATTTAAAAATAAATATACGAACAAAAAATTTGTAAACACTAAACAGAGGAAAGAAATTAAATGTTTTTGCAAAAACTATTAAACAATTTTTAGTGTATATATAATAACAGCATTTTATTCTGTACGATATGCACATTTCAGGATCATTATTTTCTTCTGAGGTTAAACATCTATTATAAAATTTTTTTAAAAAATAATAAAAGAATATTACACACAACACCTATTTTGCAACAACTGAAGTGAAATTATATAACTGAAATCACGAATTTTAGCCAATCAAATATACCAAAGACAAAGAACATGGGAGGTCTAGCTTGCACTAATATTTATAATAAATATTATAAAGCGCAATGTCAATAAAAATTCTTAAATTAATCAAATGAAGCAAATATTGAGGATGTGTGTTAAATAAAAATTTTTAAATCGAAGATTTACCAAGTTTCCCTTCGTTTTTCCCCCCTCCACGTAGTCAAAACATTATCTAATATGCTAGTTGAAAGAATGAACATTTTTAAGTTATTGCCATGTGGTTTATCTGAACTATGTCATATATCAATAGTTCTATGGATGCAGATCGGATGCTCTTTATCACGTTTAAAATACCATCAAGCATAAACAAGCTCATTTTTCTGGCAGCTTACAATAAAAATGAAAATACATACAACCGCAGATTAAGTTCTTGTTTATGGCAAATCTAAAAACTTTTATAAAATAAATCCTAGAATGCATGATTTTTTTGATTTTTTTTACAAAAAATATGTGTATTGAATAGCTGCATATAATTTTGGAAAATTATTTTTTTTAACTTTGAATTATTTTTTCATGAATTTGTTTAAAAAATTAAAATAAGCCAATTGGCTACATCATGAATTAAATAATATTCCTGTGACATAATTCACACTATAACAGTTTTGCAATAAAAATAAAATTTATAGTGACTATGTTGTGATTTTCCAAGGAACTGTCCGGTTTTAAATATACTATTTTTAATCTACACAAACACAGCTACACTACAAAATTCACAAACACTTGCTACAGACGCACATATAATATTAGATTTAAGAGCAGTATGGTGGTGGCATTCCACAGTTACCAGACGAAAGCATTCGGCGTTAGCACAAGAGTTACGCGTTGGAAAATAGTCGACCTCAGGATGCAGGTCTCCCGTTCAACAACTATGAACATGAATTTGAACAGTGAACATGCTTTCCACTGAATGCATTCATGTGAAGAAAGTTCAGATGAACCGCATCGCAGCTGATAGAATGCGCCCTCTGCATAAGACAAGATGAGGTGCAGCACTTCTAACCAATGTACGCTATGAATATTATAAATATCTGAATTAATCCGTGGAATTTCCTAAGTAAATTAAACGATCCAGATAACGTGTTTGAAGTATCTTTGATGCCTGAAGATACTAAATTGAAATATTAAGTGTTTGCACTCGGAAAAGTAATCCGATGCAAAATTTATTCAGCTAATACAAGGACATGCTTATTGCTATAAGAAAAATATTATAAATTTAAGTTGAATTTTACCGAAAAATTTATCTACATCTTCTTACCATTCTTTAGGTATTTTTTTAAAAAATCTAAATTAAAAAAAATGAATAAATAAAGGGTCAAAATGATGCACCGTCTTGATAAGTGAGTGAGAGGAACCATCCGACTGTAAAGGGGTGAAAGAAAAGAAAACGAAATTTAAGATAAGTCTTAAGTCATATAATTATTATTGCATTCGTGAAAAGCACTTACAACATCCAATATAGCATCCAAAATATATGAATAATCCTAATTTTATATATTAGAATTTACGAAATTTTTTTAAATGTTTCGGATTCTGTAACCACTTATGAATCATTCTGAATATCTGAAAGTGAATTAAAATTCTTTGATATTCGTTGTCTATCGTGTTTCTTTTAATTCGCTTTTACTAATGCTAGTGCCAACATACACTATCCAGTATTTATCCACTGCTATCAGCTTCCTAATGTAAATTTCATTTTATCAAAATTTCAAAAATTATAACTTCAACCACCATTTTGATGTTCCATCCCACACCGCGCGAAACTAATATTTGTCAAAGTTACTCCCCCCCCCCCCGAAACATCTAAGATTTATACAAGTTTCAACCCATGTTCCGCTATCGAAAAGCCTCTAAACAATCTCCCACTAAAGTCTAATCTTAACAGAACTCGATTTCGGTTAAATCCTGTGAAATATTTAAAAGATTTCCCGCTCTGAGTGGGTCTTTCATAAAATGATAACGAAGACTGCCTGGAAATGCTTTTAGGGGAAGGTTAGGCACATTTATAAACTCCGTAAACATTGATAAATTCTTTAAGTATTTTCAAAACTCACTCAGAACGCCACTTATCCTCGTATATCAATTTCCTAACCACGGATACTCCACAAAGTGTGTTTCATTACACGGCACATGCGGAGTTCTGCCGTGCTTTATTCAACAAATATATTTAATGGATAAGAGCAGATTTGCAGTCTCGGAAACATAACTCGTGCACATTTAATTAATCTGAGGTTTCGCCGTTGAACGATTGGGCAGTCAAACATGCGGACACGTGGTCCCCTAGGATTTCAATCGAAGTTATTTCTAATGATACTATTCATGTTGTAATCCATGGAGTTAGCTGACCATAGGTGTCTTTTAATGAATTGAATATTTGAAAAAAAAATTTTATATCTCATATACTATGGTTACTTGTTATATTTTTAGTAAATCCTCAATTTTTCTTGCATAACAACTTACTAAGTAATATTATTTCCATTCCATTATTCGATTCACTGGATGTCCGGAGGTTAAAAACTTTGAGTTCAAGCTCTCCGTGACATTCCTCTCAAATGGGCGAATCGAAAAAACGATTTAAATCTGTTACTGCTGAATGCAAATTGAAATATTCAACAAAATTTAGAAATTATGCGATTTATCAAAGGCAAATCTCTCTACATATATTTAAGGTAATAATTGTTTGTGTGTATTCTTTATATACTAAAAAACTACTGGATATAATTTAATTGAATTTTGCATATACATGTATCAAAAGATTAATAAAAAGTTTCGTAGCAATTAATTTAATGATTAATATTTTTTATTAATTAAAAACTATTTTTTGCGTCTTAATTAAGGCGTCTTATTTTTTTCCCACACCAATGATGTAAGGTTTCTGATGGCGTAAAAATTATTTGCGCATGCGCAGTGTGTTAATCTTTTCGCAACTACAGAATTTTAGAGACTGCTCTTCCCCCCCCCCCCCCTTCCCTTTCGAATGAAGCAAGACTGAAATATTAGAAGAAAATATTTCCAGGGAAAATATTATTTTTAATGTCTATACAATGGAAACTAAATATTAAGTAATCTAACTTTCATATTTATTCTAGTGCACTTTTGAATTAAATTTTAAAAAAGAATAAAGAAAATTAGAAACTTCTAATCTCATTTTCATGGCCACTAAAGAAAATAAATCGATATTCTTCTTTTAATAAAAAAATTAAAGATATATGTATTAAAACTTACAAACATATTTTCTATATATTTGTAATAATATATAGAAAATAGATTCATTCTATATATATATATATATATATATATATATAGTATACAATAAATTTTATTCTTCTAATATATAGATCATGAAGTGAAACACAAATAAAGAAAATTCTTATTATTGATTTTTAACGAAATGTAAAAAATTCCTTTTCATTACCTTCATACTAATCATTTTTCGTAAACAATTCTAAATCATTATATTAACAGTATTAATTAAGCCATATATATATATAAAGTAAGGGTTTTATTTCGTGATATCTTTATACAGAAAATAGGAGATAGCGACTATTGATAACGTATCTTTAGTTTAGTCATTAGTTTTCATATGAAATAAAAATTGACAAAATTGATGCAGTGCTTATGGCAGGGGGACAATATCAAAAGCTATTCCTATGGAGAATGTTCGGCGATGTAGAGGTTTTCAGATTTTTTTTCTCGGAAATAAGGGGTTGGTACTGGCAAGTGACCATTAGGAGAAGAATTAGAAGTAAAGCTAGGCATAGCCTTTTATAGAGAGAGAAAAATCTAATATTTATAGTTAACTAGAAATCATGGCTCTTTATAAGAAAACAAATTGATGAAATTTTACCAACACTTGGACCTAATGATTGGTTATTTCGTTTGGCCAATTATTTTATACATATAGATGATTGCTTTTTCTACTATATAAAAACTTCCTTGACTAAGAACAAATTATCGATAAAATGGAATTAATAATTTATGCATCCTAAGGGTGTTGAAAGAACCCCGACTGACTTAGTAAATATGTTATGGGAATTCAGCTAAAACCTCACTTCTGACACCAAATATTAGGGAGCTCCTCCACTAAGTCCATAAAGTCAACGGGTTCAGCTGAATATTGGGTGTATGGTGTTGCCCAGTCAACAGGCCTCAGTAGCAAATACTATCTTTTATTTACACAAAAGCACGAATACATAAACGACAAAACACAGTCGAGATATGCGCAAGCAAAACAGAACAAACAGCAGTCCACAAGTACTAAACAACAACCACGTACCAACACACTAAATACACGACTGACTTCGCTTGGACTGCCTACCTTTTATAGTTTCTGTAGCAGGGCAAGGAAAGTTCTCAAACAAACAAGTATATCTCATCTACTATTGATTCTATCGCCAAATTTATTGAAAATTCTAGTATCATTCATTTTGTCGCGTAAGTCGTCAAATAGTCGCCAGGTTTGTCAACAAGCCCGGTCGTCATTGATTTGGCATCCAATAGAGCTGTCGGTAAACCTATTTTTCCCAAAATGGAATTAACTGTGCTGGGGAGCAACATTACGGATTCATAACTAATATATTACATAATGTCTCACAAGGAGTGTGAATGAACATCTGTATACCATATTAAACTATTCTTGAAAAATGTGAAATTTCCCTCAATATTGAATCGACTGCATTAGAAATAATAACATATACATGAACATACGGCATATTTGAAAAGGAACGTGCCACTTGACAAATAAATAAAAATTATTTTATACTAATCTATACTTATAATAAAGCTCAATGTGTGTGTGTGTGTTGGCGCTCTACTGGCCAGACCCTTCAACCTACAGCTACCAAATTTGGCAAGTGTATACCTTTGAGGTCGGGAATGTGCACCTGGGGGATTATTTTTTCGAATTTTTAATTAGAATTTTATTTATTTAAAAATTAAGCGAAATTTTGGCGTGTTTCTGCTATAACTTCCGAAAATAATACCGCACAAAAATGATTTTTACATCAAGTTAAATATCAAAAATTTATCTTTTAAATGATACCAATGTTTTAACCCTAAAATTAAATTTCTATTTTTAATGAATTTTTAAATAAATATTTTAATTATATATTTTAACAATTTTTTCGTACAAAATGAAAATAAAATTTAAGCTGCACGAGCACGTTTCGCATTCATGGGAAAAAATTAGCTTTTTTCAAAGTGTTGCCATCACATTGATTAAAGCTCCAATTAAAAATAAATTAAATCTTTTTGCAAATGAAATCTGCAAAAATATAATTTTCGGCACGTGTCTGTAGGAAATGAAACAAATATGAAATATTTTTTTTTTCTAAAAAATAAATTTAAGAAAAATTATTTTATGGTCTTTTACACTCTCTATATTATTAATCCAATTAATCGGTTTTATTTTAAGGCAAGTTTTGTTTAATATGAACAGGATATCCATTCAAATCAGGGCCACACAGCTAATTTGTAAACCTTTAGTAAGACACAGATCTGCTAAAATGGTCTAAATAGAAAATGATTATATTTTATGTAACTTGATTCAATAAATGCTCTAATAAATAACGAATTTTTGATTTTACATAAAGCTTCTGCTGTGGAAATCACAATTAACAAAACTTTCTTGACACTTTAATATTTTAAATAAAAAGAGTTAATTTCCAATCAACTAAATCAATCACTTAAACTGACTAATTTATTAAAATTTGAATATCACTATTCAATAAAAAAAAGGATAATTTTAGATTTTCCATCGATCGTTTGAAAGAAAATACGCCAATCAGCACGCATGTTTCTCAAAATGAATTGGTCTAAGATTATAAAAACGTTGAGTTTTTCTAAATTCTTAACATTCAAAATTTCATAAATAAGTCTTAGTTGATCGTGGAAAATAGAAACATTCATTCATTTATTTAAAATTTGGTGTGTCCAGAATATTTCTCAGAATATGATACCTTACTGCATTAAATTTAGACTTCATAATTTTTGATATATATTTATAGGGCGGAACAAAATATTATTTTTGATTTCATTTCAATCCTTTTGAAAGCAAAACTAGAAACTGAATTTTATGCTGAATCTGAGAAATTTTTGTTGAATTATTGTTTGAGATATTACATAAATTATGAAAAATATTTTGTATTTCACATAAGACTTAAATACCGAGCGATTCTGTTTGCAATTCTCATATTCAACAATAATAATAATAAATAAATAACAATAAAGATGATAAATAAAATAAAACACTTGGTTTTATTAAAAAATATCTTTGTATTAATTGCAATTTCATCATTTCCACTTTAAATTAAAGTTGAAGTTTTACCGGAAATGACAACAAATTAGCAAAATATATAGAGTAAATTGAACGAAACGATCTAAACAACAGTATAAGTTTGGTATGACTATCAAAATTGGATTAAAAATGTTTTCTTTGGGAATCTATTAAGAGACCAGTTACTTAAAATATTTAATTGAAAATTGTAGCGAGCGGTAATACTGGCTAACCAGCTGGTCGCCAAAGGCGGCTAGTTACATATAAAGTAGACTTGGAAACCCTGGGTCACTTATTCTACTATAAGATTAAAACTAAGGAATCTTTATTTTAGTTACAGGTATACTATTTTATTTAACAGCAACTTTAATTTATGCTTGGCTTTTATTTATGCTTGGCAACTTTAATTTATGCAAGTCTATTCCAAATCGCTTTTCATAAGACCCCTAGGTATTTCTTTCTTCGGATTTCGTAACAATTAAATTTTTTCCCGAGGTGGAGTTGTTAACCCCACGCCCAGCCCTCAGAACTAGCTCCCTGATATAATCCCCAGGAGGAGGATGCCCAGTTATATTACCGGACACTCGGTAACCTTTTTTGTCGCCTTTTATGGCATGCATGAGCTACTTTGGGATTATTCTTTAATACTCGGTCACCGTAAGTATCTGAAAAATAGGGACTTATTTAGATTAATTAATCATCATGGCATTTATTTATATTAATTAATTATTATGGCAATTATTTAGATTTTAAGAAAGATATTGATAAAGAGTCGAAACAATGATTTAAAGTAGAAAAGGAATGATAGAGAAAAGAGAGGACGATAGGCTTGTAGCAAAAAGCCAGTGATATTATTTTAACATGGTTTTTCATCCTACATTGTTGTGTTAACCGATATTTTGTCTCTAGAGATGAGAATCCTAAAACATTCATTCTTTTGTTATAGATTTCTGTGGTTTACACCAACGAATTCCATTTCAGGATGCAGAATAATAATTATTTTGAAGGCATTGAATTAAATACTCTATTATATAAATGTATTTGCATTTCAATAAGAGTTAATCTTCTTCCCATGTTTCGAATCCTCTTTCGCCCTATCGCTTGCTAATGCACATATTGCGTTTTATAGAAGAGATAGAGACGTAATTTTTACAAATTCGTATAAGGCAAATTATTATTTAAAATCTATAAATACAAAATTCATACAAATATGCACTTGCAAAATGCTTTAGAAAATCTGGGTATCAGGTATATTAACGCCCCTTTTTAAAGCAACACTCAGACTATTTTGCGACGAAACTCGTAATTTTAAACCATTCTCAGATGCTGAGGCCAACACCTGAGCTGGCACCACTTTCTCCTAAATTCCGCATCACACCAACGGGAAGATGTTTGGCCCCAACGTGCACCAGATCGCTTACACGACGTTTTCTTCGGTGGAATTGGATCTCGACTTTGAAACCCTCCGCTTCCGATGACAAGACCTTATCACCAAGCCATCGAGGTCTTTCTTTATTAAATTTTATTTCGTAGTCGCAAATGTTCAATTGATACGATATCTTAATTATTATCCCAAATAAATAATATTCGGAATTCCTATCATCACTCTTCGTTTAAATCTTTTGACTCAATTTAATTTGCAAAGCAATATTTCTTCGCGTTTTTTTTTTTTTTGTCCACGTATATTACACACATAAAATCTTCAATAAAAGCATCTAGATGAAATGTTCTCTGATCCAGATCAACGGAAAGCCCTTTTATCTTTTGCATTTATTGTCCATCTCCAAAATAATTCAAAGAACCTCGTACTAGTATAATTCCGCGTCAAAAATATAATGTTAGAATATAATATCCTATTTGTATCCTGTTGTCGGATGATCCAAAAATGCATCCGTCTGTAATTGTATTTTGATAACACCAGATATTCTCTTCAATCAAAGATGCCGTTGTAATGCAAAAAAGAAAAAAAAATGAGAGTAGGAAAATGAATATTTTTGTTTTTGTATTTCATTTAATGACATCGAAGAAGGTACCAAGACATTAAAAATAGAACGGTCATTCTATATCCTGGGATAAAAATATGATAGAATAGCTTAATGTTCCTGGTATGGACAATATTCAACTGAAAAGAGAAAAATGGATTGTAATATCGCGTTTCTTTTCAATCAGTGCAGTACAAGAAGATGGATTGAGGATGGTAGATCTTTGGGAGTTGGGTCTCCAAATAACATCTTATTTATTCCTTTCTTTTACGATTACGGACAAATCTCTTGCAATGGAATGGGTATCGTCTAAATTTGTATCTAGGATAGAAACAGAATTTATATCGATCAAAATAGAATTCATTTTTTAACTCGTTAACTGTTTTTGACGAGTATACTCGTCATGGAAAAAATACAACATTTTGCGTTATGACGAGATTATTCGTTAGGAATGATAAGTAGTGGCAATTTGTAGTTTGATTTACAATTTTAGTAAAAACTCAGACATATTCGTAAATTTCAAGATATTTGAAATATTTTGAGGCCAAGTCAAAATCAAAGGAACAAATTAATTTATAATTATTATAAAAACATCCGCATATAATATGAATTATTTTTCTTTAATGAATCGTTGTGTTGTATTAATCATCGCAGAAGCTATTAGGCAATCATAAATTCAACTGGCGTAGTTCCATTATGCGTTGAGCCATGCGCTACTTCATTATGTAACAGCAAATTTAAAAAATAATTTTTTTATGTTTCTTTTTGTTTATGCTCAAAAAGTGCCTGTTAATTTAAGTAAATAAATAAATGTGATTGTTGAAATTGAAAAAAAAGTCATTTCATTACAACCTGGATTTTTGTGACACAATTTAGAGGTCCTTAAGAGGTCAAAACAGTTAACTGGTCAAAATTACTTCCTACAAAATGTGTGAGTAAATCGTATCGTAAAGACAAATCTTCGCAAAGCGAGATTTGTCTATTTACATACGAGAAGAAGAATTATTCCTATCATTAATTGTTTTGACACTATTTATGCATTGTTTCATCCACAGTAAACCACTTTTATTATCGCAAAACCTCTGTTTCCCGTTCGCGAAGTCACGTCTGAATTGAAACAAAGACATTGAGTACCTATTTCAAAATGTTTAGTTTAGATTACTTATATTAATGTCCCATTTTAAAGCAATATTAGGTCTACTTTGGAATGGAATACGTAATTTTGAACCGTGGTCAGAAGACGAGGAGGACACCTGAGTTGTCAACCCCCTCTTCAAGATTCCACCCCAGACCTACGTGAGGTCGTGAGGTCCCAGTAGATTTAACGTGTACTAGACCCTCTTACACGACGGTTCTTCGGTAAAATCGCGTCTTGAACCTGACACCCAACAGTCCCGAAACCGAGACTCCGACTTTATCACCAGGTCACCGCGGCTCCCTTCAAAAAGTTGAAGATGCTACAATTCGATGGCGTTAGGTTGCCAGTAACTCAAAGCCAAACTGATGCCTTGTATCTCTCTTCTAACGTATATTTAGTATAAAAATTGATATTATCGTGAAGTACAAACACACACTTAAGCAAGAGTCCTCGCTGATTTTCACAAATTACTGAAATCAGTTTGCTTATAGGATCCCAAAAAATTGCACCCATGTGAAAGGATCGCCACCAGAATAGGTCATTTATCCTTCGGAAATAGAGTAAGCATCGTTTTCCTAAAGAACAGCTTTGATTATTGACCCAACCTTTGCACAACCCCTTTATCTAGAGTCCGTATCTTCAACTCTTTGAAAGAGAAATGCGTGGTCTTCATTTGAAGTCAGATGAAGTGAGTCTATCTGGCGCGTAGAAACGACTTCATAAACAAGAAGAAATATAGTTTGAATGCAAGACACAGACACTGATTGCATGAAAACATAACTATTTTGCCAACTGCTTATGGGAAAAAATGGCAATTGCAGTTTTGTTTTTTTCGTGGAAATCCTGGACATTAACTTTTGGGTGGAATTTACTCAAACTATCCTGCATCCTTGGCGAATTTTTGGCGATCAATTGCTGCCATGCTGTTAATTGTATCCGACAATCGACTTTGTGTTGCATTTTTGAGTTATCACGTTACCATACTTTGAAAATACAGACCGACAGACGATTAACCTCTTGTTGGATTTGGTTAGAAATTTTATAGGAGTCTACAATATAGATTTTAAATCTGTGTGCCAAATTTTATCCATCTAGCTCTCTTTATTTTGTTAGTATTGTATTAACTTACATTCAATAGCCGGATAGACAGATTTCTTCAGAGCGGAGTTCGCTCAAAATTTGAAAGAAATCTACAAATTTGGTATTAAGAATGTATACCAAATTTCATCTGTCTAGTTGAAAATGTTTTTTATTATCTTTATCACAGACAGGCAAGCTAAAAAAAAGGGTTTTTGAAATCCGGGAAATTGAAAGCCAGGAAATTTGCCAAAATCTCGAGGTCGGATTCTTTACCGATTATATTAATTTTTCTATTTGAATAAAAATATCTGGTTGTATTTATTTATTTCAAATACAAAATGCTTGTTAATCAAAAAATTATAAAGAACCTGCATTAGTTGTATTTTAATTGGAAGAAATCAATCAGCACAGAAGCATATTGGAATTCGTATGTAGTTGTGACAGTTATGTATTGGTTATAAACACAAAACAAAAAATTAAGAAATCGCTTCAAAACAACGGAATTTTTCCTTAGTTTTCATCTTTCTAAATATCACTAATATTACAATTTAATAAAAGTAGCAAAAATCACTGTTGCCAAGAATAGATTAAAAAATATAATAATCACAAACATTTAAATGCTTTTTGAACTGCAGCAGTAATTATATTAATGCCAATACAAGAATAAAATAATAGTTTCAAAAAGTGCAATATTTCTTTGTTTAACTTTTATTAATTTTATTATTTCAATATGTAGTAATAGAAATTAATTCATTTTTTTAAATACCGAAAAAAACTTAATTGTGAAGTAGTTAACCCCGTCTTATCCTCTTTATCACCCGCTCCGTTCTGTTTTTCACCTCCCTACCAGCAATATTACTCATATCGAAGCGTCATTTAAGGTCTTATACCACTTGGTAAAGCAGCCAAACAATTTTGAGATATCCAAATCAGAATGGCTTCCAATAGAATAGAATAGGAAACATAATAAAAACCGGAGTATTTATAAGTAAAAATTAAAACGAAAAAAGTAAAATATTGAAAATTATTTGATTTCTAAAAAAAAACTTATAAATTATCATTCATTTTTTAAAAAATGCATTTAACAGACTCCAGCAAAATGTTTTAATTTTCCTTTTACTAATAAGTATTCCAATTCGTATAATATTTCGTATTCTATTCTAATGGAATCCATTCTGATTGAATATTTCAAAGCGCTTTGGCTACTTTTCCAAACATTCGCTATATTAACACTAAACCTACCGGCATTTCACCGATACATTGGAATTGCCATTGGAAGCGGGTCAAATGACCCGCTCGTGGTAGCTTTAGTGTTAAAATTCGATTTTTTTTTTCCGAAAGTAATAATTTTTTTTATTTGATGTTTGAGCAATTTTCCTTATCAAAGCGCTTTTATGTTGTTTCTCAATCCATTTTTTTAGAAACTGTATTTCTTTTTATATTTGAATATATACACGTTTTAATGCCAATTTATATCTTTAAAAGCTGATTTCTCGAATTCTTTTCTTTGGTAATATTTTCTCATTAGAGACATTATAAATAAAAATCTAATGTTTATTTTTTGTTTAAATTTGATGTAGAAATTTTTCAATATAATCAGCTGTTCCTGAACTAAAGAATTAGTTGTCTATTTATTTAGAAATATCTTATATTTTGTTTTTAATGCTTCACAATGCCAAAAAAAAATCAACATTTCGTGTCATTCATCAGTCGAGTCCCAATATTTAAAGAATGGATAAAAATGCAGATTTTTTTTTCAATCCTGTTTGTGCAAGAATTTAAAAATATAAATATTTTAGAGCATTTTTTTTAAATGCATCCCGAAAGATGTCTCTTGACCATACATTGATCAATCGCGACCGACAGCCTGTAATTTTTTTTACAACAAATTGCCAGTTTTTTCTTGCGTGTTGAAGTTTCAGAACCCAATCCAAAAGCATTCAAGACCTGATCCTCCACCATTCCGTAAATGTAACTATCCAGATAAAGACTGTTAAATATTTCTTTGGAATGATATGAAAAAAAAAGATAATTCAAAATTAGTATTGCTTCCAAAGACGCGGCTTATACAGAGCCTGGAGCATACGGGGCAGTTCCCCCTGGCCCCACATCAGATGGAGCCCAAATCGAATAGAAAGTTTATTTTACGTTTTCTTCTTCTTTAGTAATGAAGTTCATTTCTTCATTATTAAAGTAGTGAATCAGAGGGGTCCCCAAAGAAATTTTTGTCCAGGGCCCCAATTAGGCTAAGTTGGGCCCTGGGTTTATATTAGGATATGCCGGCAATTCCTTCTCTCCGCATTTCAAATAAGTAAAATTTTACTTCCATTTAATCACCATCATCTGTCAACACTCTTCTTTGAAACTGTCCTAATTTTCATTAAGATGTAAGGAGTTAAATTGCTAATTTGGCATTAAACATGAAACTTCGGATCTAGATCATGGGTTTTTCCACTTCATCCATTATTTAATAAATATGCCCAGACTTATTCAGGATACGTTGAACAAAACAAGAACATTACTCCTTTTGTAACATTCTTTGCTGCATGAATTGCTAAAAAAAATTTTCTTATTACTCCCATACAAAATGACCAATTACTTCTGCCTAAGGCACTCTCTGCAATCGAAAAATCTGTCAAGGGTACAAAATATATTGTTACGAATCCGTAATGCTGCTTCCCAGCATAGTTGGTTCCATCATTGGAAAGAATGTTTTACAGTCATCTGAATGGGACCGAGTCCAGGTGGCCCGTCGGGAGAACCAAAGCTTGACGACAAACTTGGCGACCATTTGCCGACTTGGCGACTTTGGCGCCAAAATAGATTATACCCGAAACTTTGAGAATTTTCCCGATCCGTCCAGTAGGAACCGAGATACGCCTCGAACGTTCCTGATTGGTTGAGAGGCTTCTAGCCCCGCCTCCTGAGACCTATAAAAGTTGCTGCAGCTGCCAGAGAAGTCAAGTCAGTAATCCGAGTCGGAGAAGTAGAAGACGGAGGAGTCGGAAGAACTGAGTCAAGTTCGTGCTGAATTGAGCTGTGCGCTACTGTCTGCAGTAGATTCTGGTTGCATGCTGCTGAGTATGCTACACGTCTCGGGTGAAGATAATCGTCTTCTGTGCTGTATATAGTTGTCGCTTTTGTGCTGTCCTGTGTGTCTTCGTGTAAATAAACGTCGTTGTTTTTATTCTACTTCTGCCTGCTGATTGAGCGTTCTTTACACCATATCACTCCTACTATCCAAACGAACCCCAGCGGAAAATTTCGTAACAATATATATGTCGGTAAAAAGATCACTTATGTACTTTTGTTTTTCCTGTGCAGCTGGGAGGTATGAGAAAATGACAACAACAAAAGATAGAACAGACACTTGATGTTCTAGGGCAGCATTCCGATAGACTACTTTGAGGCTGATGATTGATATGATGTTCGATTGTGCAATCAAAAATGATTTTAAACATGAGACATCTTTTCTACCTTTGTAGCACAAATTTTTGAAAAATGGGTTTTGATAGGTATATTTTTGATTGTTATTTTTATAAATGATATCCAGTGTTCTACGATTCTTTCGAAAATTCAAAAGAGGCTCGCTGAAGAATGAGGATCAAGTTTTAGCCGGGTGAAAAGAATTGCTAAATATTTGGCTTATTGGTAGTAGGTCATTTGAAAATTTTATGTTCCATAATTTTGTATTTCCTGTCTTGAATAATTTCATGCTTGCTTAATTTTTTGGTTCGATTACACATGGTTGCATTAATAGAACAAAAACATTAATAGAACGAAAAAACTGTATACAGTAGCTGATAGAAGCTTAAAATTTTGAGCCATGATGTAGTAATTCAATTACAATTGATTGCATTAATAGAAAGAACAATAAAACTAAATATAGCAACTGAAAGAAGCTTAAAATTTTGAACCACGGTTCAGTAGTTCAATTGCAATCGGTTACATTAATAGATAAAAAATAAATCAGCTGACAGAAGCTTAAAATTTTTAACCACAGTGTATGGATATATTAATAGAACAAAAGCATTATTAGAAAGAAAAATAAAACTGTATATAGCAGATGAAAGAAACTTAAAATTTTGAACCACGGTTCAGTAGTTCAATTGCAATCGGTTACATTAATAGAAAAAAAAATACATCAGTAGACAGAAGCTTAAAATTTTGAACCACAGTGTATGGTTGTATTAATAGAACAAAAGCATTATTAGAAAGAAAAATAAAACTGTATATAGCAGATGAAAGAAACTTAAAATTTTGTTTATAAAAAAAAAGAATACCAATAGAAAAATTTTATTTTCTAATGGTAACATTGATAAAAGTTTCATTCAAGAAGCCTCCATTTCGTATAAATCATAAATAAAAGATATCACGAGAGGCACCAGAGTAAAAAGACCATATCTGTAAAATATATAACAAAAATAAAGTTGAAAACACCGAATGCCATTCAACTCAACATGATTTCGACTCTGCTCTTCCTTCTGAAAAAGCGGGGGATCATTTTCCTCGAGAAACTTGCAGCCTAATCTTAAAGCGAAGCAGGAAATAAGATGTTATTTAGAAACCCAACTCCCAAACACATGCCATCGAGAACCCATCAGTGGCTTCTGCTTCTGTATAGCAACGGGATGAAAAGGGAAGATGTGATATTTCAAACCATTTTCCTTTTCGCAGTCGAACATTGTCCTTAACAGGAACCTTAAGGTGGCCTATCAGATCGTTATCCTAGAATCCAAAATGACTGTTCTATTTTTGATGTTCCGTCATTCCCCCTCTACCTTCGGGTTACATTAAAAAAAAAAGGGCCAAAGAACAAAAGCTTTTTTTTTTCACCAACTTTTTTTATGTGTTATCGGCGAATTCTTTGACTGAGAGAAGTGCCTCAGGCAGAAGAATTGACGAGGTAGGAATAATATGGGAGGGTTTTTTTTTTATTCGGGGTGCGGGTGGGGGGTTGGATCCATTCTTGCGGGGAAAGGGTTTTCCCCGGTCTAAATCAGATAATGTTTCAACCCTCTACTTTTATGGAGAATTTAAAACATGTATGCATCTTGAGTTATCGAACGCAATGCGGAAAAATATTGACTGGTGAATTATTTTGGATAAAAAGCACTCAAGGGATAATGATTAAATAAATGAGAAATATTTTTCTGGAATATTGTAAATTTTTATCTCTCAACTGAATCAAAATTTTCTGGAAACATTTCGAAAATTTAAGAACAGTTTAAGATATTTAACTGGGGAGCAATATAAGCCACGTTTTGGTTCTTTCGATTTTCAATACGAAAAAAATGAGCATATCCTTCTAAAGGTATGTATATGTTACCCTCTACCTGCCCAGACAGATTCTATTTCAGTTCCATACATACATGCATTTCATAGCCATTATAGATAAAAAGCTCTCAAAGTATAATGATTAAATAAATGAGAAATATTTCTTCTGGAATATTGTAAATTTTCTTCTGTCAACGAAAAGAAAATTTTCTGGAAGCATCCCGAAAATTTAACAGTAGCTAAAAATATTTAAATGGAGAGCATTCTAAGCCGTGTTTTGGTTCTTTCAAACTTCAATATGAAAAGAAAATATGTGTAATTATTTATAAAGGAAAGAATACGTCACCCTCTATCCTTCCAAACAGATTCTCTTTCAATTTCATATATATTGCTTGCCAAAAGATTCTAAAACACTCCACGCTTTTGCGCATGCGTTAGGATAGGTTTATTTTGACATAATAGAAGTGAGAGGAAAGATGAAATGAGATGTTTACATTTATTAATAAAGTTAATTCACGAAATGAGCACATCCACACCTCTTAGTGAGATAGAATCGTCGAAAAGTGGTCGTCTCGGGATACTGAAACAAATAATACATATATTTCATAGCCGATATTTGTAATGGACAGAAAAATTTACAGAAGACTTAACCGATAGTGTTTTCAAGTACCGTTTTATGATTTGTGAAATAAGCAAAAATTTCAGTTTGATACATAAATTAGAAAAGAAGGTTTTTTAAATACAAATGATCATTGATTTCATCAGACGTTCAGTGCTATAAAAGGGTCTCACCAAGAAATTCAAAATTATGTCTTGTTAGTAATTATAATTTATATTTTCATTTTGCAATACAATAACTGTATGGATAGTAGTTACATTACGCAATGTAGACACAGAATTTTTCAGTTCTAAATACTAATTGCAGCAATATTATGCATTTTTTTTTTTGCATATTAATGTAGAAAACTTGTATAAATGAAAAAAAGCTAATTTTTATAGATTTTTTAATTTATCGAATTTATTATTTTCTATATCTGCTCATATAATGCGTAATATTTAAAAAAAAGCTAAGAAAGTTCACATAAAGTAATTTGATGCATATTTTTTTATCCTATGAAATAAGATATACTGAAGTGAAATTTCAGAATAATAATAACATGATACAACCAATTTTCTTATTTTTTTTAATCAAAATATTGAAAAATTTAAAAATCTGCAGACTGCAATATAATATTAGTTTCAAGAATACCTGCGTTAACACGAAAGTCGAACATACCATATTTACTCAGCTTTTATTTATTTTTGAAATTTGAATTGTGCTGTTAAATTCATTTTTTTTTACATTTATGTTTATAAAATATTTTTATGCATTCGGGGTCTTTCGATTTGTTGATCGCTGAAAAAACAATCCTTTAGCAACCGACGACGACTTTTATTAATACCAAGACAATAATACACAGACAACAAATCGCAGCAGAGACAAACACAAGCAATACACAGCAGCACACTACAACAAACAGTAGCCGACAAGTAGTAATCGATAACAATAACAACCACAGCACACAAAGCAGCCAAAAAGAATTCAGCAGGAGAAGGAATCTTCGTAGCTACACTTTACGGTTTTTTTAAATATATGCAATTCTCCACTGACTCTTCGTTTTAGCTGTATCCAACTGCTGACTCACTATTACACGACTGGTGACACCCCACAACCGAAAAAAGTAAGCATCTGTGCATTTATCGAAAGTATGGGAAAACCGAAATTTCAGCTAAAATATAAACCTAGATATTAACATTAATCTGACGTTCAACGATTTATAATAACTCTGAATTTCACCAAACTGTATCACTCAACTTCTTCTAAGACCAGTCTCAAAAATTTCCTAAGTAGCTTTCCAAACTTATTAATATGAAACCAACAAAAATCATAACTTCAGAAAACAAATGCTGTCGCATATGCCATTCGGATACTTGAAGTCATCAAGCTGTATCGGCTCTACCTTAAAGACATTTCCCGAAATGATTTAGAATATAACCCCAAGAGACTACTCGTCCAACACTTCTGTTGCCAAATTACTCAAAGGCGAAACCGCATATTAATTAAATTGACATGAGTTATGCTTCAGAAACTGCAACTGTGTCCGCATCCATTAAATACAACTGTTGAATAAAGCGCGGTAGTTCTATATCAGTGACGTATAACGGAAGTGTCTCTGTGTAGTCCGTTCGGAAATTGATATGTAAAGACAAGAGGTGAGTTTTTGAAATGCTTAAAGAATTTATCACAGTTAGCGAGTTTATAAATGTCGCTGGTCCTCACTAAAATACATATTTGGATGTTGTAGGCAGTATTCGTTATCGCTTTGTGGAAGGAAAACTCGGAGCGGGAAGTGTTATAAAAATTTCACAAGATTTAGAGAATCTTGGTTCCCTAAAGATTAAACTTTGTGAGCGAGAGAGATTACTTTTACATTTTGTCGACGCGGAAGATGTGTTGAAGACTCTCGTGAATTTTACATGTTAGAGAAGAAAGGGTGGAAGTGATAAATAATGACGTAGTTTTGTGTTTATTTCTGGAATTATTTAATGATATGATTAATGGAATGAATATTTAAATAGAGCTTTCACAGATTGAGAAGTTTTTTAGATATTCAGTATTGCTTAAAGTATATGTATTCCTCAATGTTAATTGCTATCTAGAAACAAAAATAAGGGAATACCTTCCTCTTTAGTAGCTCTAAGCCATTTACACTCAGTTAGAAACTATCTAAAAAATTAATTTTGTAGTATACTTGATATGAATTTTTTTCTTGTATTCAATTGATATGAGTCACTATAATTAATACAGTTAATTCATACTGCAACATTCTTTATTTGAAGGATGTTGAATGCATCTTTCAATTAAAAATGAATATTGATAACACTTACTTAGTTTTAAAATACTTTCTGTTAAAAGATATCATTTTATTTAGATCCTTATGAAGATCTTTCTATTTTCCATTTAGATTTCTCAATACTAAAATATTACTAATTATTAAGATATTACTAATAACTGAACACTATGATAAGTATTTCATTCCTTATCTATACTTATAATAAAGCTCAATGTGTGTGTGTGTGTGTGTGTATGTTGGCGCTCTACAGGCCAGACCGTCAACCTACAGTTACCAAATTTGGCACGTGTATACCCTGGAGGCCGAGACTGTGCACCTGGGGGTTATGTTTTCGAATTTTTAATTAGAATTTTATTTATTTAAAAATTAAGCGAAATTTTGGTGTGTTTCTGCTATAACTTCTAAAAATATTACCGCACAAAAAAGATTTTTACATGAAGTTAAAGATCAAAAATTTATCTTTTAAATGATAACAATGTTTTAACCTTAAAATTAAATTTCTATTTTGAATGAATTTTTAAATGAATATTTTAAATATATTTTTCAATATTTTTTTTCGTAGAAAATAAAAATAAAATTTAAGCTGCTTGAGCACGTTTCCTATTCATGGGAAAAAATTAGCTTTTTTCAAAGTGTTGCCATCACATTGATTAAAACTCCAACTAAAAATAAATTAAATCTTTTTGGAAATGAAATCTGCAAAAATATAATTTTCGGCACCTGTCTGTAGGAAAGGAAACAAATATGAAATATTATTTTTTCTAAAAAATAAATTCAAGAAAAATTATTTTATGATCTTTTACACTCTATATACAGGGTGTTTATTCAGTCCCGGACCCATTTTAATGTTTAATGACTCATAAAATAATGAAGATATAAACACACTTATGGCATTTATTGATGGAATAACACATATTTTCCTTTTCAGGTTTGAGTATTTTTACTTTTGTAAATATCGTCTGCGCGTGTGGTTAATTTCAGATAATTTCATTTTCCAGTCTAAATAACTGTACTTTTCTAAATATCGTCTGCTTATTAATTGCATTTTTCTCTCTTTTGTTTTTGGCAACTATTGAAATGTTATGTTCACTTTTGATGTGTTTCTTCTATGTAGTACTTATAATAAAGCTCAGTGTGTGTGTGTGTGTTGGCGTTCTACAGGGCAGATCATTCAACCTACAGCTACCAAATTTGGCACGTGTATACCTTGCATGTGTATATTTTAAATAAAAAGAGTTAATTTCCAATCAACTAAATCAATCACGTAAACTGACTGATTTATGAAAATTTGAATATCACTATTCAATAAAAAATGGATAATTTTAGATTTTCCATCGATCGTTTCAAAGAAAATACACCAATTAGCGCGCAGGTTTCTCAAGATAAATTGGACTAAGATTATGAAAATGTTGAGTTTTTCTAAATTTTTAACATTTAAAACTTTATAAATAAGTCTTAGTTGATCGTGGAAAACAGAAACATTCATTCATTTATTTAAAATTTGGTGTGCCCAGAATATTTCTCAGAATATGATACCTTACTGCATTAAATGTAGATTTCATAATTTTTGAAATATATTTATAGGCCGGAACAAAATATTATTATTGATTTCATTTCAATCCTTTTGAAAGCAAAACTAAAAGCTGAATTTTATGCTGAATCTGAGAATTTTTTGTTGAATTATTGTTTTAGATATTACATAAATTATGAAAAATACTTTGTAGTTCACATAAGACTTAAATATCGAGCGATTCCGTTTGTAACACTCATATTCAGTAATAATAATAATAAATAAATAACAATAATGATGATAAATTAAATAAAACGCTTGGTTTTATTTAAAAATATCTTTATATTAATTGTAATTTCATCATTTCCACTTTAAATTAAAGTTGAAGTTTTACCGGAAATGACAACAAATTAGCAAAATATATATAGTAAATTGAAAGAAACGATCTAAACAACGGTATAAGTTTGGTATGACTATCAAAATTTGAGGATTAAAAATGTTTTGTTTGAAAATCTATTAAGAGACCAGTTACTTAAAATATTTAATTGAAAATTGTAGTGAGCGGTAATACTGGCGAACCGGCTGGTCGCCAAAGGCGGCTAGTATACTTATATTTATCACATTAAGAACCCTGTTATAAAAATTAAATAGCTTTTCATAATATTTAATAAACTGGTGAAACTTATCTTTAATATGGAGATATCTATAAAATTTCGTATTGTTAACCTGTGTTTCTTACATTCCCGATAAAAAAAAGGTAATCAATAAATGTTTGTATTTTTTGAGTTTGTATTCTCTTTCTTTTGTTGCGCGGTAACTAAATATATTACGGTCAAATTTTTAAAGAAAAATATCGTTTGCATCTTATATTTTGAGATGTGTAATACATGTAATAAAGTACATATAATAAAACTAAATAAATCCATTTTTTCTTATTTGGAATGTCAAAAGAAAATAGAATAAAAACTGCAGTACTTAACTGGATATAAATAAGCCCAGAAGATAATTAAAATTTCAATAAATGAAAATAAATGTTAATTAAGAAAAAAAGATCAACAGTATTCTCAATGAATGATCCTTTGGAATAAAGATTAATATTTTTGAATGCGAAAAACCGGAGATAATTTTCATTAAATATGGCAGGTCCAACATAGAAATTATAAGCAACAAAAATCTATACTTTGATTTGAGATGATGTAGATATAATAACCAAACATTAATCGGATATTCTTACCACATACAGTAAAACCAGTGTTTCTGTAGCGTACAGGAACCGCATAAAAGAAACCGCTCAAAAAATATTCAGAAATTTCATAAATACTTACATATAATAAACAATTTTGTACGACATACTACAGAAAATTTTTTATGTGGCGGACAGAGACATCATAAAAAAATTCGTATTTAGAAAATACGTCAATTATTTACGAAATACATGAGAAAGTGCATCCAAATAAAATAAATAAATTAGACATGAAAACATTTTAAAAACGTATAATTTCACATTGTATACATGGAGAAGTTTCCAAAATGGAAATTACATAATTCACTGCTACTCATCGTAATCCAAAACGGACTGCTAGTCTATTTAGAATTAGAATTTTTGTTTCTAACGGAATTAACTTTCTTTTCACTTATTTGGCTACAATTATTCATTTTAAGAGAATACTTATGTCTAAAAATAAAATAAAAATCATAAAAAGTATATACAAATAGAAAGAAATGGAATTAATGTATTTACCTTTAATCTCATAATAAAATGAATCTTTAATCATGCGATTCGTTGATAAAACTCGGAATGCTCAAGCGAAAATAATTGAAATGTGCATTGTCTGGGGACTGTTTAAAACAAGTGAACAGAGCGTTTTGAAGTGCACGTGTATATGTATACTGATAGAACACATTACAGGGGTACTAATGCCTTTGAAATTCATATACCGCATAAAAAAAATCGCACAAAAAATAAAATCACACAAAAATAAAATCTATAAAAAAGAACCACACAAAAACAGATTTAACAGTACACACATTTATACATTTCTTTACTTTTAAATTATATGAGGCAACATGGCTGATACTTTTGATGTCAACAACATCAAGTACAAGCTGCAAAAGATGTTTTATCTAATTAAAGATTACGTTATCATATCTCAGAACTTCAATGTGACAAAAAAAAGATCCTGTGAATTAGTTCTTTTGAATACAAACTGACTTTAACGAAATTATAAACATATTCGCGTCGACAGCAAAGAAGACGAATTTATAACATTTTTGGCACTTGAAGCTTTCAAACTTTTTAGGAAGTAATGAATCTCATTTCATACGAATTTAATGCTTTTTACTAAAATTATAACGAAGTGCAACTTTTCATTGACAGATTAATGTGATAATTTTAATTCATCTTTGAATCAGATTTTTTAACTTCTTTGTATGCTTTCTTAGTTCATGTAATACATTTTAACTTTGTCACGAGATACTAAATGTGTTATTAATTGTAAATTTTGATAGATAAATTGAACGATATGCATGAAATAATTCAATATTTTTATAGATATTAATTTACTTACCAAGAATTTTGAATAATTGTATATATGTTAATACATGATTTATTTCAATATGCAGAATTTCCATATAATTCTTAAAGGAAAAAATAAAAATAAATATAATTTTTTCATTATTATTCTTAAATGTGTTTCTTTTTTATGGATTAAGAGGTTTGTACATATTTTATATTTTTCGAAGTATGTTATAAATATAAATCATTTTTGAAATCATATTTCTTTAATGTGTTAAAAGTTCCACATTCACAATTATTTAATTATTTTTCATTTGAGTTTTATTTAAAGTATTAAAATGAGAATAGAGAAATTTATCTGATTACGTTTAGCATGAATATTTCGAATTGATTTTATACAACTGTATAAATAGTCCAAACATTTTTTTTGAAAATATTTTTCTGATACATTTTATAATCAAGGGCTTTCTACATAGAATGATCATTGTGAGGTTATTTCTAATGTTTAAATCACATCAATTCCAAAATAATTTTTATAATATTATTTAAATTTAATTGCACATTTAATCGTCGCACTCCTGAGTATAAAGAATCAGAAAAAATAAGGGTGGGGTTTAAAAAAACTAATGGAGGACAAAAGTTTGGTATTTGCCATGGGCGCCCTTTTATATAGATAGGCTACTGGCGGTAAAAAACATTTCAAACTCGTCATGCGATACTGTTAATGAACCCCAAAAATTTCTCATGTACTATAATAATAAAGGAGTTATCCCAGAGAATGACACTGGCGTACAATAGTTACAAACTAACCACCGGCGTGAATTTAGCATTTATACTGAATGCATCGTATGAAACTTGGCGAGATTTTTTGGATATTAATTCTTGACATGAGGTTTATAGTATCAGAAAATTAAATGTGTTTTACACACATTTTTACCAAACAATTGAAATAAAAATTTGACATAGAACTACAATTATAATCACAAAATCGTAGACAAATTTGATATATTTAAGTCATCTCGTTAACTTGCTTCTGAAAGTACAGAGAGACAGACGATCAAACCCTTTTTGGATTTGGCTCAAAGTTTGATAGGTGTCTATGTTCTAGATATTAAATCTCTCCGCAAAATTTCTAGAGTTCAAATAGTTCTCATCGTTTTGTAGTTATTCTGTTTACATTCAAACATCAGCACAGAACATATATTCTCAAAACTAGATAAAAATTTACATATTCGGTGGAACGATTCTATGAAAATTTTTATCCGTCTATCGTTTTTGAGCTATTCAATGTTAGAAACAGAAAAATGGAATGGACAGACAGGATAATAGCACATATGTATTTTTCGAACGTATGAGAAGTCTAAATATTTTATCCAGATTTTTCGATGATTGTAATAATTTTATCACCACTTCGTATACGAGAAAATAAAACAAAAATGTCTATTGTCTAAAACTTCATTTTTATTTCCAATAAAAACTTCTATTTCAAAATCTGGCAGTTTCTCAAAAAATTATAGATTGAACAAAGCGATGTTTAAAAACCGCAGAAAGATTTTTTTTCTGGAGATAATTAATAATGTTTTAAGAGTTATACAAATTTCGTAAAACATTCTAAATGGGAGCTAAAAATTGCGAATATAAATTGGAATACGAAAGGAACAAATAGTAAATTTTTGAATCATTTTTCTAATAACAGAAAATATCAAGACATTTTGCATGTTAAAAAAAACATTTTTCTGTACTGTAAAATAAAACAAATCTTAATTAAATCGCTCTCTTTCCCATTCTTTGAATATTTTAATTTCTGTCTGCCAAGCAAATCTTGGCAAAAATGACCATGCAGTTTGTTGGCACAAAACTGCGCAAGCGCAAGCAAACAATTTTTTTTTATTAGACTAAAATTAAGTATTTTTTTTAATTATCGCGAAATTTTAACTCAAACTTCCGCTATGCTTCAAAATATTTGTAAAAAAAATTAAAGAAAATTAATTTTTGGATTGGATTTCTGTAGAAAAACAAAGACATTTCAGTTTATTTTATTTTATAGATGTCACAACTTACTTTAAGACAGTATGTAATTAAATATTCATGTGCGAAGAACGTAACCGGAATACCATGAAATTATTCTCATTCTGTTTGAGCGGTTGCCATATATGTATACAGAAATAGATGCGAAAATTTAGGAAAAATAATGCAGTTAAATATTATTCTACCAATCAAAATTAATTACTTTCGTATTTAATGAGCTGTCGATGAAGAAATCGCTAGAATTTTCGAAATTGATTTTAACGTAAATTCGCAAAAGAAATATATGATTACTAATATCCCTTACAAATAAAGACTTTAACAGGAATTACACTGGGAACTGCTATCGACAGAATTTTTCTTCCTTCAATTTTTTTTTTATACTTCCTAGCAAATGATATTTTCTCTCAACCTCTTTACTATTGCCATTTTTACTTCCTTCTATAAGATGTAGAGAAAGTAATATGATCGTCAAAAAATTCGAACTCGAGAGTCTCACGAATTTCCATATTTCAGAGTTGTCTGAGGTCGGAAAACGTATTATTTGGCATTGTCTTTGTCTCTCCGTCCATCTGTGACAAAGATCACTAAAAAATGTTAACTAAACTAATAACTAAACAGAAATTTTAATTTTTTAATCTGTCATTAAGTGAAAATTGCTATTGCATTTGTGGTGAATAGCTTATAAGCCAGTTAACAGCAACTCTGCATGAGCAATTGCTTTTGTGTTGTGGTCATGTTACTGGGCTGTGAACCACAAGGTCCAGGTTCTATCCTCGCTCATAACTATCCGCCACAGATTTAATAAACAAAACCCCATTTGATTACCTAAATATCTCAGGCACCTTTCACGTTATTATATTTATTGAAATAACTACGAATTTTACATATAGGATGCATCATCTACATAGACTAAATAACTTAACAGAGGAGCTTAAAACGAAAGTAAAACAATTACAAGTCATTCATATGCTTACACGCCTGGTGTTTGTTCTTATTGAAAAGTCCTTCACAAGGTGCAAATGACCTTGTCTCGGAGTGTTGAATGAATGTTTAATTTAATTCGGTTGCATTTACGTTTCATATTGATGCAATGTGAACGCTGTTTTGCAACGGACCGCGTAATTTCGAGCCGATTGATTTGTCGTATATATTCATTTAAGAATCGATCCGTATTCAAAAAATTCCAACAAAGGCTGTATTATACTGTCAAGCAAATGTTTTATATTATTATAAATAATGAATGATTAATAAAATGTAAAGAAATTGCAATTGAGAATATCATTAATGAAGTTTATATGAAAATATCTCAGATCTATATTTTATTATTTTTAAATATGTATTAATTTTTATTGATAGTTTAAAAATGTTTTCCTCATATAAGTTTCTAGTTTCTGTACTATTTTAATTAAATCTACTTCGATACGAAACGAAGGATATACTGAGCCTGCCTCTGGGTATATTTGTTTTCAAAGTTAAGAAATTCATTGAGTGTCTGAATAGGTTATTAAGTTGTTTTAGTTGCTTTTTTAAATATCAAAACTATTACGTTAGCCATTGGTACAATTTTAAGACAAATGAGCAGCTGATTCTAAAAGTTGGAGAAAAAATATGATTTTTATCACTTTATCAGTAATTACCTATATACACTCAAACAGCGGCTGATGATCGGCTTAGAAAGTAGTGCAGTAATATATATATATATATAATTTTAAAATATCGTAAAAAGTATATAATATTTTAAAAAGCTATTTTATCTATCAGAAACACAACTTGAATTTGTTAACAAATATATAAATTAATTCTAAATTAATTTGCTAACAAATATATAAATTCTAAATTAATTTGCTAACAAATATATAAATTAATTCTAAATTAATTTGTTAACAAATATATAAATTAATTCTAAATTAATTTGTTAACAAATATATAAATTAATTCTAAATATGCCAATAAAAAATATATGAATGTTGAAGTGAAAATGCAAACGATAAAAGCTTAAAATCATCCCTTTTTATCTACGCTCAGTCATTTCGATAATGCTCTTTAAAAGATGAATATTAAATAAGAAACAATAAATGTCCTGCAACTTCATTTTTTTATGTGAATTTGAATTGAGTATCATTTCTAATCTATACTAATAATAAAGATGAAAGCGTGAGTGTATGTCTTGAGGCCAAATTTTTATCGAATTTGGCACATGTTCGTATACTTTAGAAATTATCACCTCGGGGCGATTGTTTTACATTTTATTACAAATTTAATTTAAATTATTAAATATTAATTAATTATTCTTTTTTATGATACCAGTTTAATAGTCATGCGAATTTTTGCTGAATTTTTGGCAATTTTTAGAAATATTTTTGTTGCCCGATTTGCAAAAATAGATTACATTATTGCCATGAAGTTAAGATTTTTTTTTTCCATTGTTTCATCAATTTTCTGACATTTTTTCATTTGTTGAAAGCTAAGGAGCAAGATTTCTGATTAATATCTCTAGTTTACTAGATGTATAAAAAAAATGAAGTATCGTAAAATTTAGAAGACAGATGAGCCAGATATTTGCGCTCTTAGTAGCACAATATTATGAAACTTCTTCTATTAGAAAGTTTGAAATATACAAAAAACATAATTAAGATAATTAAAATAACACAGCTTTAATGAGAGACTATTTGGCGAATTCATGGCGAAACATATCTAAACGATTTATCGAAAAATAGACATAACTCTTGGCGAATCAACTGGTCGCCATTTGGCGAATAATAATAATGATGAAAGCGTGTGTGTGGAGGCGCTCTACAGACCAGACCGTTTGACCTAGAGCTATCCAACATAGCACATAAATATTTTGGAGAGCAAAAATGTGCACCAGGCAGAGATTTTTTTTTTTTTGAAATTTTCCCTAGAAGTTAAATTAATTAAAAAATTAAGCGAAATTTCGATGCTCTTCTAAGATAATTTTAAAAAATATTAGTGCCCAAAAATAGTTTTTACACCATTTTAAGTTATAACTTTTTTTAAAAAAAAAATGTCTTTTTAAAAATATCAATTTAATATATCTGCTAATCTTTTTTAAATAGTTGAAATTTTAAAAAAATATATTTCTTTCCTAATATCTTGCATTAAATTTCATTACTATCCTCAAATCAAACCTTTTTCATTGTTTCATTAAATTTTTAATTGTATGAGTTTCTCAGATTTTTGAAAATTAAAAATGAAATTCTTTTAATATGTGTGTTATTTTCAAGGCAAATGAAAAAGTGAAATTACAGTATTGCGAAATTAATGCATAGAGGAATAAGATTTTTACGTTCTTAATAGCATTATGATGCTATGGGATTGCCTCCTTTAGAAAAGATCATATACACAAGAAACGAAATCATATAAGACAATTAAAACAACAAGGCTTTAATGTAAGACTATTTAGCAGAATAATGTAAATGAAGTCGCATCCAAATGATTGATCTGAAATCAAATATAAACGATTCTCCTGGTGAATCAAGTGATCGCCAGAGAAGACTGGTAGCTGATAATAATCGAACATTCATAAAAAGTTTCGTCAGAATAGCATTTTAGAAAATAACCCACATACGTTCTTTTTTCTGAAGAATAAACTCTAACAAAAGAAAATGAATATTCAACAATGCAGTGTGTTTCTGGCAAGTCAATAAGAATCGAATGTACTAAAATGTACAATCATCCAAATATATATCCAGAAAAAAAGGGGGGCGAGAGTGAGAAGATGAAATACTTCAGATGGAGAGAAAACTGATGGCTAGCTTTGGAAGCCGCGGCTGCTCTGATTGCAGTCCCAGAGCCTCTAAATTCAAGGGAGAGAATATTCAAATCAATCAACCAAGTGGACAATGGATTGCCATGATCTGCACGAAGTGTTGGCTTCTATCTGCATTTCTCTAGAGTCTTGATTTTTTTTTTTCGATTTTTACATTTCTATAGCTTTTTTTTTTCTATTTTTTCTGAATATCGAATTCTTAAACTGAAAAAGTAAGCAAAAGCATCACACTCTCAAAATTAAAAAGGAAGGAAATTTTATTTTTGAAAAATAAAATATAATTTCAAAAGAATTTCACAGTAGATTGTCTCTCTGTAGTCCTATAAGAAGATTCGCCACTGCATTTGATTTTAATTTTACACTGTAAAGCTAAATTTTATTCAAATAAATCATTTCTATATTTTTTCTTTTTCAATATAACACAAACAGAAATTGCTCCGTCTGATATAAAAATCATTACAAAATGGAAATGTTGGCCATTTTTTTATGAATAACAATCATCCCAATTTTACTATACGAGTAATTCATAATTCATTCAGTCAGAAAATCAAAATATGTCAAGCAATTTTCTAATAAACTCTTCCCTCTTAATAATATAAACATAATAATAATAAAAAATAAAAGCAGCAATGTTTACCATATGGGTATTTCAAATAACCAAACTCAATCAATTTAAAACCTGAATCATATCTTTAGAAATAAGTTAGAGTGAAACCCCTAGGGACCCACATCTTCAGTTGCCAGATTTACTCAATGGTGAAACCACGAATTAATTAAATCGGCATGAGTTATGCTTTCGAAACTGCAATTGTGCCTGCGTCCATTAAATACAGCTGCCGAATAAAGCAGTGCAGAACTTCGTCAGTGGCTTTTAATGAAAACAGGCTTTGTGCAGTATTTGCGGTTCGGAAATTGATATACGAGGATAAATGGTGTTTGAGCGAGTTTTGGAAATGCTTAAAGAATTCATCACAGTTTGTGGGTTTATATATGTCCCTAACCTTCTCCTAAAAGGCATTTGTAGATGTGGTAGTCGACATTCGTTATCGGTTTATGGAAGATGGACTCGAAGCGAGAAATGTTATAAATATTTCACAGGATTTAGGGAAGTCCAGTTCTCTTAAGATTAGAATTTGTGTGCAAGAGAGATTGGTAAACGTCTTCTCTTTAACGGAAAATGTGCTGAAAGCATTTGGAAAAGGGGCAGATATGGTAAATAATAAGTTAATTTTTGGAGCAAAATTCGATTGTGGTATTTCAGTTTAGTTTAATTTAGTTATATTATCTTCCCGTTTTGAAGCAACACTTGGGCTATTTTTGGACGGACCTTTTAACTTTGAACCTCGGTCAGATGACGAGGATGACACTTGAGCTGGCACCCCCTCGCCAAATTTCCGTACCACACCGGCAGGAGGATGTTTGCTCCCGACGGATTTAATATACATCGGACCTGCTTACACGACGGTTTTTTCGGTGAAATCTGGTCTCGAACTTGTAACCTTCCGGTTCTGAAACCGAGACCTTACCACCAGATAACCGCTGCCTTGGTTGTTGCATTTGAAGCTGTGGTTTAAGATACCAAAATTGTTACGATTCAGATAAAATTAGAAAGTGCATCAATTTAAATGGTCGAAATAACGGCTATTTTTTTAAAAGTCTTATACTTTTTGTCAAAAATTCCTTTATGAAATTAGGACAAAGAAAAGAATTAGAAACTTTAGATGCAATTAATTCTATTTTTGTATGTTGGATTTTTCTGTTTTATTATTTTTTATATGTTATAGTTTTTTATACTTTTTAAAATAATATTCTTTTATATTTGGATTATTATTATTCTATTTTTTTTTTGTCTAAATTTTTAGTTTGCATTGTAACAAAACATCACAGTATATAATGTTCGATTAATAAATTTGCTACCAATTTTATAATTGTAATGTATCTAATTTTGTAATATTGAATTACGTTCTTAAAACAAGTACTATAAATGACCTTGATAATCTAGTTGTTGAATTTTCATATTATGGAAATGTAAGACTGTGCACTGCATGAAAATAAACTTTTCATAATAAAATAGTTATTTACCCTTATCTTATTCAAATGTATTTAGCTGTAAAGAAAGTTGTGGCTTATTGTGGATTTGCACATAAGCTTTATTTTAATTCAGAACAGTTAATTTTAAAGGATTTCTACATATTGAAGATGATGTAGAAAACCAGCGGGAGTGTTTTCCTCAATATTTTCCCCATACTCTCTAACCCAGGTATCCCACACATTCCGTAAAAAAAAAAAAAAAGTGAATCTTGAATAAGAATAGAGAGGGCTTTGAATGGCATTGACGTAAAATAGGTTTAGTTTAGTCATATTAACGTCCCTTTGTAAAGCAACACTAGTGCTATTTTGGGACGGACCTCGTCATTTTGAACCGCGGTCAGATGACGTGGACGACACCTGAGGTGGCACCCCCCTCTCCACACCATACCACACCAGCAGGAGGACATTTGGCATGACGGATTTAACGTGCAACAGACTCCCTTACACGACGGTCTTCGGTGGAATCGGGTCTCGAACTTGAAACTCTACAGCTCACAAGCCGAGACCTTACCACCAGGCCACCGCGGCCCCAACGTACAATAAGTAAGGAATATGAACTTTTGAAGTCTATTTGGCATATTTGCTGAATCTATAATACGCTCTTTGGCGAGTTTTTTAGCGATTAATAGTATCGGGGAAAAAAAAATCGAATTTTATTTTTAGGCTTTTTTTTTCCCATCCAATTGAAACCCAAACTTGACTCATAACTGTCCTTGTAGTCAGAAAAATTCAGTATCAAATTTGATACATTTAGGTCACGGCATTTTTAAGTTATCACGTTTTCGAAAGTACAGACCGACAGACGTTCAACTCTTTGCAGGATCTGGTCCAAACTTTGATAGTCGTCTGCACTACAGATATTAAATCGATGACGCGAAAAATGTGTACCGAATTTCATCCATCTAGCTCTTTTCGTCTTGTAAGTATGGTTTTAACGTATATTTGAGCAACCAGACAAACATACTTACACTGAATGGAATTTGCTCAATATTTAACAGAAGTCTATAAATTTATCATAAAAACTGTATACCAAATTCCATCTGTCTAGCTCAAGGCGTTTTTGAATTTTATAATTTATCACAAACAGACAGAAAGACATATGTCCAAAAACGCGTTTTTTAATCTGAGACTCCTTTGGCAAGGATGTATTGTTTTAAAATAAACCAAAAAACGCCCTATAGATATTTAATACTTTATTTCAAAACTCCTTATCATTTATATGAACGAGAAAATGGATCGGGCAGAATAAAAAAAAGAAAATCTGCATCGAGCTCAGATAGATTGACATGCATTCCCGTTATGGTTAGAAAGTTTAAGGAATGGTGCGATGAGGCAGGTAACTTTTCTGTTAAATGACAAACTTGGAATATTAAATAATAGTCTATATGATCCTTATTGCATCTACTAAACGAGATGCGGTCAAAGCAACACTAGGGCTATTTTGGGACGAACCTCGTAATTTAGAACCACGGGCAGATGACGAGGACAACACCTGAACCGTCACTCCCTCTCCAAACTTCCATACCACACCAGCGGGAGGACGTTTGGCCCCGACGGATTTAACGTGCATCAGACAAGCATACACGACGGTTCTTCTGTGAAATCCGGTCTTATACCTGGAACCCTCGGTTCCGAAGCCAAGACCTTACCACCAGGTCACCGCGCCTACTTCACTTGCTGCAAAAAGTAAAACAACACATCAAAAATAGAAAAGGGAGTGATTGTGAAATGATTTCCATACAATAAGATGGGTTCTGTATAAAAACATCGCCTATTGAGAATCATGGCTGCGACATTCCAAAACAAATCGATTTTCAAGTTAAAGCATCAAACAGCACTTAAAAGAATTTCTTTTCACTTGTAAACGAGGTGAAAAGTTATCAGCTTGTTGCCACTCATAGATGAAATTCACAACATGCAGAAAAATGAGCTTCGAAACGCCATTTTCTTCAGATTTCGAATTATCACCATTATGATTCCCAACACATAATACAAAAGAGAATAATAAATCCCATGTAAAATGACATGAAACAAACAAACAAAGACAGCAAACTTATTTAAAAAGAACTTTGCTCTGCCCCTAAAACGAAGAATGTAAAAAAGTTAACTCAAAACCTCGATTCCAACGAAACACCAACTCAATCTTTGATATCTGAACAAGAATATCAGAAATGGGCAGGACTGATATTTCAAACCATTTTCCTCTTCACTTCCGAGCACCATCCTAAACAGAAAGCTCTGAGGTAGCCTATCAGATCGTTATCCTAGGATCCAGAGTGACTGTTCTATTTTGATGTTCCATCATTTCCGTCTACCTCCGGGTTACATTTAAAAAAAAGTGTATAGAACAAAAACTTTTTCTCTTTCTTTTACTTGCTTTTTTTTTCGCTTTTTTTTCTAGTATTATCAACGAATTCTTAGAAAAGAGAATGCCCGAAGCAAAATGGTTGCCGTGGTAAGAAAATTTCGCGAGGCATTTTGGGTTTATTCATAGGCAGAGGATATTACTGAGGGACATTATACGCATTCAAAATGATATAAGTTATCGCTGAACTATTCATCAAGCGAAAAAAGGGGGGAAAAGGGTTTCCCTCGTCTTAATCAGATAATATTTCCTACCTCTGCTTTTACGTGAAATTTGACATATGCAAAGGCGGGGAGGGGTGAATGCGAAGATGCATCCGGAAGATAATGCAGAGAAATATTGATTGGTGAATTAAGTTTGGGGAGAAAACGCGTAAATGATGGATGATTAAATAAATGCAGAATATTATTTATTTTGGATGTGTTGACTTGGTGAAATGGATCGCATTTCCTGGAAGTCTTAAAAACGGATTCCTCAGAAAAGGCATTGCTATGTTTTAACCCTTCGAACTCGGAAAAGTAATTCGATGCATAACTATTCGCCTAATGCAAATGCTTATTTATTGCTCCGAATACAATTGTTTCAAATTCAATTTCTCCAAATATAAATTTTCATCTTTTTACGTCTATAGGTAACTTTAACAATCAAAATTAAATTAATCAAATATTTTTATATATATGTAACATTTTTTTTGTTTGAAGCATATTTCTGAAAAGTAGAAGACAGGTTTGAAGAGACATAGAAGACGCTTCGGATTTTTTAATTCTCTTTAATATTCGTGCCGGGAAAGCATAATTATCTGCAAGCAGAGATGCGGACAAGGCACGACTGCCACATCTCTGGCACAAAAGCAGCTCGTCACAAAATCAGAAGTAAGGAAGGAACGAAACAAATGATCACTAGTTTTATATAATATGGGATTTCCGGCCACATGGCGATTGAATACACGTGTTGACCTTTGACAAGGGCACTGACAAAGGCACTGATCATTTTCACTTGATACGTAGATTTATTGCGCAATAATTTTTACACAGCTTCATACGTGGAGTGAGATCAGGGAATAAGAGAGTACTTTGCTATGGGCTAAATTAATATAAAGTTTAAAAAAATTAATTTGGTTAAATTAGGAGTTTAAAATATCATTACACAAACACACACGCACACACACACATATATATATATAAACTCTAACGTTTGAGGCACAGAAATCGAGGTTCGTACTACAGTTTAATATAAACAAAATAATATGCGAATTTCAGATTGTTTTATTCATTGAACATTTCTACAGCTATATTGAATCAAACGCTTCGCTTAGATAATTATCTGAGCGCAAAATATCATTAGAAGTGTTCTGAAGATAGTTCGCCATGTCACCAAAAAAGACATTCAGTCAGAGGAAAGAAAATATAAAAGAAATCAAGAAATAGGCTACAAACTATAAAACCAATCAAGCGCAAAAGTAAGTTTAATCGTTGTCAGATAAGTGATCGTTGCAAGACATAAGATTAATGTATGATTTCTCGCCAAACATCAAAATCACGCCAATCTACCCAAAACTCTCTAAATGTCTACAATCCTGGGTTATACCAGAAATGTTCACAACGGGCTTTTAAAGTGGAAATTAAAAATTGTCATGATTATGTTTGCGAGAAATCACTCAAAAATTTTTTCAATTTGGGCGCCCGTATATTAATTTTTAATCTAGACGTAATTGCTATGAGTTGCCTTCGAAAATTCAAATTCATATCTTCTAAAACAATTCCTTTTTTTTGTTTTATCATAAGACTAAAATAATTACCTTTTCAATAACATTTTCGTACAATTTTTCATTTAACTTTAATAATATTGTAATAATACACTATCAAAATCAATGTTTTCACAGGATTCAAACGCTCCATTACAACATTCAAGAACGTGCTTTTGCCATCCACTCAATCCGTAGTAGGATTTTCATTTTAGTTGCATTAAATAACTAAGTGAAATGTTTTTAAAAGAAATGCGTCCCACATATTAATAATTTACAGCCTAAGTTAATAACCTGGGTGACAAACTGGTCGCCAAAGACGGCTAGCAAATGGATAAAGACGTCAAAATAATGCACCGTCTTAAATTGTGCCTAAGAGAAGACATCCGATAACAAGTCCTTTAAACCCTTTAATAGAGACTGATAAATTCTTAACTGTTTATTTGCGTTTGTGCCAAGAAATTTATTTACTACCTTTTTATTTCTTGGACTTGAATTCTTTTGGAAATGCAGTTCACCCGTGTATAATTCTATGTTTGAGTTCGAAATCAATCCGATAACTATTTAGCTATTATTAGTTAGTTTAGTTATTAGATTATTTCTAGTTCACAAAAATTTTTACACCCCTTACTCTCGCTTTTACTTTTATTCTCTATTTTATCATCATGCTTATTTCATAATTTTTCTATGAATTTGTTCAATTAGGTACCATTCTGATTGCAATGAATCAGACAAAACTCTAAATTTTAAAGGGAATGTAATGATCTGTCTCTACAATCCGGCATTTTATATTTCAAATTCTTAAGCAATTTAGCTTTTATAGTAGGTTTAGTGAGACTGTGAAAGAGAAATCAAGTCCCTCAAATATATGTCAATGAATTTAACGCGATGTAAGCAATAAGTTGTTAATCAGATTTAGAATTATATTCTGTAATTTTTACTAAGCATTTGATAATTTTCTACATACTTGTGTGTGTGTGTGTATGTGTGTGTGTGTGTGTGTGTGTGTGTGTGTGTCTTTTGCAATAAATATATAATTAGCTATCAAAATGCATTGGATTAATGAATCTCCATAATACTTATGTGTTCGTTAATTCGCCATTTCTATGATTTGATACCTGTCATATTATTGATAAATTGCTATAATTTTCTCCCTGTATTTGTTGATACATTTTTGATTGAAAATAATAGAATCAAGGATCAATTTCCTCAAAGATCTACATTATTTTCACCTTGCTTTATCTGACCATCGTTCAAACATCAAAACACTGAAGAACTACAAATGAATAGAAAGTAGTGTATTAAAACATCATTGTCATCAATCTATTTTTAAAATGTGTGCATTCTTTCTTGAAACAATGTGCACTTGCTTTGGCCAATAGCTTTTGCAGACTACAGTTTTGTACAATAACTATAATCTGAGAAATGAAATTTGTAGCTGTTATATAACTCTGCTACCTTCTCTTTTGATACAAAAGATGGCGTTACCTTATTAATATCATTACTTTCTTTGGAATCATTATTAGAAAGTATTCTAAACGAGTATTTTCGTGTTCGTGTTTGTTTTGTCTTGAGAAATGTGGAACTTAGAAAATAATTAAATAACTGTTCCTGAAACTCGTCTTTTATTTTTATCTACCTCATAATCCAGCTATTAAAGAGTCTCCTCTCTCTACCAATTCAGTTTATAAGCGAAATTGAACCAATGAGTTTTTTTTTGGATATTTTAGCATTTAAAACAGCTTATTTTGCTTTAGGAAACATTCCTTTTGAATAAAGAAAACAGAAAATGATAGAGAAAGAATTTACATATCTGTTTATAAAACCCTTTTTATCATTTTTTTATTTTTTATTAAAGAATTATTTGGATATAAAAAGTAAACTCAAATATAGATAAGGATACAAAATATTCATCATTAAAAGAGTTAAATTAATTATAATATTTTTAAATTGTTTTTAATTTTATTGTATTCATAATTTCATTTGATTTTCAAGAATAAATAACTAAAACAAATTTAATGAAAAAAGTTTTTAAAAACACTCACTTTTATAAAAATACAAATCTTCAGAATATTTTTCATTCATCTTTTTTAACCTTTCAGCATATTTATAGCTTACTAAGCTTATTGTCAAATGGCGCTAATAGTGTGGAGTCAAAATTTAGTTAATATTTAACTTTATATGAAAATAGGAAAATATTCAAATGGCTCATTAACATCAGGAACAGACAAGTGTACAAATAGGTTATTCTTTAATACAGAATATTTCTATATATATATATAGAAAATGAGTGAAAAAATGTATCATAAAATTCTATTCCTTCAAGAATAAAACTAATCAAGTCCAATAAAAATGTATGATAAATGAAATTCATTTATTGTAATCAAATATTGTATATTTTTACACAAATTTAATGCTTAAGCTATACATTTAAAACGATAAAATTGTAATTATATAAGCAATATCTACATTTAAATAAAATTCTAGAAAAGCTATTTCAGGGACTGTCCTTCAACATTTCATTAAAAAACTTTTCAACATTGTAATAAATTTAGAATTGGAATCCATGATTTTCTTATTAAAGCACAGCAATTAAAAATCATTAATTAAACGGAAAATGTAAAAACTACGCATTTCGAAGAACGTTAAAATTCTTTAATTCTGAGAATAGAATAAGTGTTTGTTTGTTTTTATTATTATGGTAAGACGTGGATTCATCAATATATGTTATACACCCCTCCCCCGCTATGTGTAATGCTGAGTGGAATTAAAAATATACCCCACTCATTAATAATAGAAATAATCCCCACAGAAATAATCCAAATAAAGTATCAACAGAATTGGGCAAGCTTTTCTTAAAACATGAATTGACTGATTTATCTACATGCGAATAAATTCAAGCATGAATTGAAAATAGTATGCGATCGTACATTTCCCATTCTATTAACAATTTTACATTGGAGTTTAGCAAAGATCAATGAGCTGAGATCTGCAATTTTATGCTGATTCATTATATTCCCTCTTTAAAATCAGTTGGAGATTATTGCTAATATTTTTGTTAGCACTTTTTAAAGAATTTATAATAGTACATTTATATTATATATTTCTGTTAATGGATCACTACTTTTTTCAATTACATTTTAGTGATTAGTTCTGATTTGTCTACTATTGAACATTATTTATAGAAAAGATCCCACTGCAAGGAAACAAAGTTTACCAAGAGAGAGAGAAGTGGACGATAAAGCGCTAAACAAATCCAAACGGCATTGAATCCAATCTTATGTACTGTGAGCCGGATAACCTTTCTAGACAGATACATCTTTTACTTAACTAACAATCCCTCAGTTTTAGAACTGGTAATATCATAATCTCAACCGATGTTCAAAAACTTCTCACAATATTATCAAATATATAGTGAGCCATTCATTTTATTCTATTCTTTTTTTAAACATAATACGAGGAGAGTATCAAAAAAATCCGTAGTTAATTTTAAAGACGCCAATATAAAGCAACTGAAAGACGTATACATATTCATAGAGAGCACAGAGATTCAGAAAGCATTGTGCCAAGAAACAACATACTACATGCTTCGATAAATTAACAGCTCGTGTATTTTTGATCGTTTCTGTTGCCACTTTATTCAACTCAACATGAACGGAGTTTAGTTTTAGTTATATTAACGTCGAATTTTAAGCAACACTGAGGCAATTTTGGGACGACCCTCGTCATTTTAAACCGCGGTCAAATGATGAGGACGACACCTGAGCTGGCACCCCCTTCTCCACATAACGCCACATCAGTGGAAGGACGTTTGTCCTTGACGGATTTAACGTGCAACAGACCCCCTTACACGACGGTTCTTCTGTGGAATCGGGTCTCGAACCTGAAACCCTACGGTTCACAAGCCGAGACCTTACCACCAGGTCACCGCGGCTCAACATGAACTGAAAGAGGCAGTGAAACCTTATGTGGAACTCAGAAAAGTAAGCTTTGAGCGACGTTGTTTTTATCGGTGCAAAGATTCTCGAGTAGCAGGCATGCTTTAAATGTGATAGAACTACTCTAAATTGCGGAGATCGAACGAGAGTCGCATACTTGGCGTGCGTCGGTACGGGAGTGCTCGACTTCGATTACGGAAGTGAAAGATTTTAAAGGCATTCTTATTCATGTATGTAAAGACCATTTATTTTAATATTTTAAAATTTTTTATACTATTTTATGATACCGTGATCCTGTTTATCTATCATATGTTTGGCGCAGCATAGCCAAATATGGCTCTTGCGCCAGTAAAACCAATTAACCAGCCAACCATCGGTACGGGAACTTCCAGGATATAATCCAGAATTAGCAAAAGTGGAGAGATCCCTACACCGTCGTACAAGAAAGCATTTTTTGAGAAATTTGTGACACTGAAGGTTACATTGTGGGCAGGTGGATGAATAAAATAGAATCTTGACAACAGAGATGATCTATCAATTTATTGATGCTCAATTGTAGTTTTGTTTTGCATTTAGAGTATTTTATATGAAAAAAAGATAAGTTAAAAGTTTTAAAATATTTCTTCAACAGAGTACGGTGTATTTTTATTCAGATGCATAAGAAACTGTGTGCTTATTTTAATCGCATTTTTACATCACGTGATTTACGAGTTGAGAAATTAGGAATCTCAACTGGATCATTATAGCTATAATAACTTTATTACAAATCAGCAATTTTATGAATTAATATAAGGTGAATTTTATTTAAACAGACTGATGCCGGGTTTACATTCGGCCAGTTATAAGATAATCAGTAGGCAACGCATGCGTAGAAAGGCAGAAAATGCTGTTTGGATGGCAAAAACTTGTCCCGAGGGAACAACAACATGCCGCTGTATTGCATTTTTTTCTTCTTACTGCGCATGCGTTTGTACAAATTGGGGGGGGGGGGTTAGCGTGAAAAGAATGGATCACTTACCATAGATAACTTCCGACATTTTTTGCTCTTTGTTCTTTCTGATGTAAGATTGTATGTTTTATTTTATTTGCCATTTTTTTTCCTATAGTTTTCCAAATTTAGGTATGTTGACCATTTATTTTTATTTTACCATGTTTTTTTCTGTAAATAACCACAATTTTAATACGATACACAGTGAAAAAGAAAATTTCAGAATTACTAAAGTGGCAATTTTATAGCTAAGCATGGAGTGTCCGAGTCTATTTTATGAAATTGTGGCAAACTAAATATAGTCCCTTTCTACGCATGCGCTGCCTACTGGCCGAGTGTAAACCCGGCATAATAGCAAACCAGAAGTGTTTGGATTGATGTCAATATAGCAGAATAAATAAACAGAAGTCCAGTTAATTAAAAATTCTTTATTTGTATGTCACAATGAATTAAAAGCTGATTACTTTTCATTAAACTCTTAGAAAAAAAATTCATTTTTCACTTTGAAAGAACAGAGGAATTTTTTAAATTTCAATTATTGAAATCATGAAGTTTAGATTAATATAAAAAGAATGAAACTAGGAATAATAAGTTTCTAACAGTAGCAAAACACAAACCCAATGAAACATGATCACAACTAAAGCATCATGTCCAAAACTCCAACAACATCCAGCTTATTAGCATGCATTTTGAAACAAAACAACATTTACCATCTGTACTCTCAGCATTATAAAACTATCAGTTCCAACGTGTGTGCTATCTTTAGAAATAACCTCAACAGAAATAACTAAGGATACCACCACAGCCCCTTCTTCGCTTGCCAAATTGCTCAATGGTGAGACAGTAAATTAATTAAATCGGCATGAGTTATGCTTCAGAAATTGCAACTATGTCCACATCCATTAAAAGCACCTGTTGAATAAAACACGGCAGAACTCCGTCAGTGGCGTTAATGAAACAGGTTTTGTGCTGTATTTGCGATTCGGAAATTGATATACGAGGATAAGTGGTGTTAGGGTAGGTTTCAGTAATGATTAAAGAATTCATCATGGTTTGCGGGTTAATATATGTCTCTGGCTTTCGCATAATAGTGTTTCGAGACGCTGCTGGCGACATTCGCTATTGTTTTATGAAAGACTTACCTGGAGAGGCACATTTTATACATATTTCGGAATATTTTATCGCATTTCTGTTCCCTTAAGATTGCACCATGAGCGAGAAAGATTGATTAACGTCTTTGCGACGCGGGAAACGTGTTGAAGACTTTCGTGAATTTTAGATGTTTAAAGAATGGAGGAAAGTGTGATAAATTAGTAGTTTTAAGGCTAAAGGCATTATTTAATACTATAATAAGATGAAACGCATTAATTTAGAAGCCGATTATAATATACATATATAACATCTCGCCAACGTTTTCTGTTATTAAAGGAGAGATTATTAAGATTTTTAGTTTAGTTAACGCCCCGTTTTTAAAGCATCCGAACCGTGAACCGTGGTCAGATGACGAAGACGACGCCTGAGCTGGCACCTCAATCTCCACTCTTCCAAACCACACCAGTGGGAGGACATTTTGCTCCGACCGATTTAACATACACCAGACCCGTTTACACGACAGTTCTTCGGCGGATGTGGGTCTCGAACCTGAAACCCTCCTTCTCTGAAGCCGAGACTTTGCCATCAGGCCACCGCAGCCCTATTAAGATTTTTTAGTAGACTATTAAGTTAATTTTGAATGTCTTCATATCATTCGAAATTTTGAAAGTTTTATGAAAATAAAAAAATTAATTCATATGCTGTTCTTTCAATTATGGAACGAAAAACAATGATTGTCATGAATCATTGGATGCTTTGTCAAATAACTCATAATTTTAAACTGTATATCTTTAAAATATTAAGTCAACTCTCGAACTGAATTGTTCAACAATTATATAATTTAAAACAATGAATAGAGCTAATCATATTATTTTTATGTCCCTTTTTTACATCTTTATTTTATTAATTAAAAAGATTAGAACAATTTGATTTCCGTCCCATTTATGATACTTCACAAGGATTACGAGAAAGCAGCTCATCATATTTAGACATGGTCAAATAACGAGGACAGAACTTTGGCAGACTTAATCCATTAATATAAAATATACGCAATAATATTAAAATAATTAGTTTGAA
>JAPMOR010015421.1:0-61958 GCA_026543865.1 Argiope aurantia
AATACATTTGAAAATCGCTCTTATTTTTGTTGGATAATTTTTTACCAATATGTAACAGCTAAAACCAATGATAAAAATCAGAATCCAAAATAACAAATTATCATTCTTGTCTGTACCTCTAGCAAGATTTATTTATCCAACTGTTGTGGTATGTGTCACAGGAAAACAGAATATCAATGAATACCAGGGTATTTACTATTAAATATTTACTATACACGAATTGTAATACAATCCAAATAGACCCGTATTTGCTCGTCCCTCAATCTGGATTACAGAGTAGAGTCCGCGCCTTTTACTAGTTGCACTTTTCAAATAAGTATCTTTAAGTGATTATTATTAGGCTGTTTCTGCGGTAATCCGTAGAACTGAATGGGGGTTTTAGTATATCCGTAATTACTAACGCTGGAGTGAAGAATTAATCGCGCGTGGAAGCTAGACTTGCCCCCAGGTTACGTACTCTTCATGCTTGAGTGCATCCATTTAAGGATGTTTCTTCTGTTAATTTAACATTATTAAGGGATGTGTTTTTATCTTTCGTATTCTAATGTAAGAACCTTCGTGTTGAGTTGGTAGTTATTTAAGCAAGACTTTCGAGATGAACAAACATACTTGCTGTATATCCGGGTTTGAATGCAGCGGTTGAATAAGATTGGCATCTGTCGTGGTTGAAGTACAACTCATTTTCATATGTTTATAGATTTTCATTTATTTCTTCAGTTTTAAATGTAAAAAGTGTGTCTTAATTATAAAAAAAAGAATAAACAAATTGCGTATTGCATACATTTATACAACATCTTTAGATTGGTGAATTCTCAAAGAGATATAACTTCTATTAGAAAATCCGTTTCCAGGCATATGGAAAAAAATGGTCAGAAAACGGCTTTCCTATATAATTTCTTAGGAAACTCTAAAATAATTATTCTACTTTTTAACTGGTTTGTAAAAATAATAATAAATAAACATTACAAAATTAGCCACTATAAAATTCTATATATCTCTGTTCTATATATCTCAAATAGATCCTATTGCAGAGTTTCGGATTTGCGAAAACTAGACACAGTGCGATCTAGGACAGGATTAAGCCTTTTAGAGACAATAAAACAATGCAAATCTCGGGGGTCCTCTTTTCCAATCTCTTAAGTGCTTACACCAGATATTTTTTATTGATCTTACTCAATTATTTGTGTAAGCAGTTTTATATAACAAATTCTGATAATCCAACGAAACATTTAATCATGGAATCATTATAAATTGACTACTCCTAATACTAAAATACTAATTCACAGATAAAACTGAATGACCGGAACACCGCGGCAGCAACACTGGTGGGAACTGTGGCTGCGTCCTAAGGGCCATCGCCGGCCGAGGTACAACCCTTCCCGTGATAAGAATGTCCCGTAATCGATGGGAGATAGCCAACCCCCACCTTTTTCTGCATCCATCAGGGTGGAGAGAACCAACCACCAAACCTGAAGCTTCTCGTCCTCATTTCTGAGGTGACTCCCAGTGTGAGTTAATCATGGAGTAAAAATTCCAGTATTTTTCATATTAAAGAATTCAAGATTCAAATTTAAAACAATACGGAACAAGATAGTAAAAAAAAAATTAAAAAAAAACCTTTCGAACTCATTTTAAATAGTATTCAATTATAGAATCGGACGTTTCTTAAAATATAAAGTAATCTTTTAGATTCTAAATAAGTTGATATAAAAATTACAGAAATAAATTAAATATGAATAATAAAATAACGTCTTAGCATTTAATGGATATTTAAATTGAATTGGCTCGAATTAATGTCCCATTTAAGTTAAATGAAAGCAGAAAAATGTATATATTCAGGAAATATCGTAAAACCATACATAGAAATTTTGGTGTACCCTTATGTTGCGGGGCCCCTTTGCAATTGTCTACTCTACCTATTTGATAATCCTGTCCTGGTGTGAGCCTCAGAGGTCTTATTCAATATTAGTTAACAAAAATAATTATGAAATTCGTTTTGTTTAATAAAGTAAATTAAATTTTCCAATTTAACCACTTGCGGTGAAAAGACATGTTAGACAAGTGGTTAAAGATGTTTTTGTCGCAGATGTAAGTGGCAAGATATGTTTTTGTCGCAGATGTAAGTGGCAAGATATGTTTTTGTCCCAGATGCAAGTGGAGAGAGATGTTTTCGTCGTAGAAACGACGTGCTACGCATGCCAGCAGACAATTGTCACAGATGTAAAAATGTTGTTCGCCACTTTTCGATTGAAACTGTCTGCCGGAACACAGTTTACGGAAGCACAATCTTAGGTCTAAAATTAATTCCTTTAGGATATATAAATCTTTTTCTGATATCTGTAGGTATCGGATACTTTGCGTGGCCTTGCCACAAGTTACAGTGGATTGTTTTGGCAAGCGCACCTGAGAATTTTTGCCACCGCAAGTGGCTAATGAAATTTATAGTTCTTTCCTTTGTTATTAAAATGCCATTTTCCAAAGTTTATTTATTTCAGTCGATTATTCCAGGGGAAAAGGAGTTCACGATTCTCCCTCTCCAGCTCCCTTGCTAGAAAGGAGTCGTTGGTGGAAGTCTAAGAAGCCTTAATTTATGGTATCAGAGTTAAATTATGTATGCATGTGATCAATAAATAGTGCTCTCATTAGGGAAATGGAAATTTGATATCATATTCGTTAACAAAAAAAATCCCGCTCTTGCAGCTGTGTTGCATTAAAAAACATACGTTGTTTACAGTGTTATACCTAAGGAAATTCATTCCTATTATTGTATGAGACCAGATGGTCTGATGAAAATTTCGACGCCAATATTGGAGGTGTTAGAGTCGTTTGTACTGATACACCTTTGAAGAGTACTTGGCCCACGTTAAGACCATCGGGCTAAATATCATGGATGTCAGCACTCAAGTGTCATTATCGTCTTTCAATTACTGATCAAAATTACATCATCAGAAATAGTGTTTGTGTTGTTTACAAATGACCTCTCATTCCGTATTTATTCTCCATATTATAATTTTTTCAGAAAGTTAGTGATTTAAATTTAAAAAGTGTTATTTCCCGAGTACTGATTACTCTATTCATTTTGAATAGCTACAAATATTTAATTTTATTTGTTCTACAGCATCTATAATTGATACAAAAACAATGTTCCAGATTAAAATAGTTAAAGGATCATATTAATTTATTGCCACAAATACTAATTGTCATTAATGAATATTCATTCAGTGATTATCAAAAATAATATTGTAATAATTAATTATATCATAATATTTCATATGAATCTACATCAACACTTAATACAGGTTAAATTTTAAATGCAATTTTATTTGAAGAAATGCTGTTTGCTGTAAAGACATATGCTTTTCAGCCATTCTGGAAATTAAAGGAAAAATTCGCATTCAATGCTTTTTCTATATGATCCTTGTAAATGGTTGATCTCTTGAATTACGAAAATAAAGTGAAAGAAATGCACTGTTGTCTTTGGCATTTTACCTGTTCTTAGGGCAAACCGATCAAAAATAAGCTTTTCAGTATAAATAATTGACTTTTTGTAAAACAATTTCCACAACAACTGTTTTTCTGGGTTAACCCTAAATCATTTGACCTCCTATAAGCTCTTATATCAATAAACCGATAAGTAATTTTCCCAAATCCTATCAAAAAATCCCTTAGATAAACCGAAATATCATAAAGAATTATTAGTTATTCCATATTAATCCCTTATTATCACAAAAGCTTATTCTTTCTTATTGTAATTGTGTGAATCAAGAGAAAAAAATTGATATCCCTGTCTATTTCGTATATAATATTTATAAATGGTCGGTGTTTCGTAGCATTTAGAAGAAGAAAAAAAAGAAACCGAGGAAATATATTATTGTTGTAGGCTTCTCATATATTTTTAAAGCAAAACCTCCAAAAGCTCTCTCTCCTCCTGCCTTTTTTTAAAAATGATTCATACATCATTTTTTTTTTTTGCAAGATAATCTCCGAATCGTATTATCTACATCTATGTATAACCTCTTAAATCAATAAATTGTCAGGCATTTTAAACATAAATGCAATAATAATATATCTTACATAAACTGAAAGGAGATAAAGAATCTGCAAAAATTGCATATTAATCCGTTAATATCACAAAAGCAACATCGCTGAGTTGCTGCACTGTTGCGAAATGCAACTCCTATAATTCTCGGTTTCCTTTCATTCAGGCACAAAAGAATGAAAGCCCGCCATCTGAGCGAAAGTACAGGCATCCCATTCATACTTCTTTCTCGAATTGTAACCTTTGACCCGTAGTCGGGGGTGGAGGTCGAACAAGTGGTGAGACCGGTAAGTCTTCCGGTGCCAAGGTGAAGGGCCCGCGAAGTCACGTCTGCAATCATACAGGTATGAAGAGAAGGGAGCTCTCTACCAAGTGGACATGACGCTACAATTATCGGAATTTTTCTACGATTTTTCTGATATATTTTTTATTTTTATTTTTATCTCTCTTTTTTTATTTCGGGAGTCTCCGTGAATGGAGATTTCCGGTCTAAAATCACAACGAAAGATCCGAGAATTTCGAAGTTTTTTAGGTAACTCTGGAAATATTTCAAATGTATGCATTGATGTAAGGATACTAACATGAATATTATATATTGTCATTACAACAAGAAAACTCTTAGGGCAGAGATTATTGATCTAAAATATATTATGAAATATTCGGGAATTTGGGCATTCTTTAGACATGATAAAAACAGTAAAAAACTAAAATATCGTCATAAAAATTTTAATGCGCTTGTTGTAACCTGTCATAAAGTTTTAGAATGCTCTGTCGTAAAAGTTGAAAAGTAATTAAAACGTCTGTAAGAGCTCCTATTTCCTGTCTAAAATTTAAACTTTGTGAATTAAAATACCATAAGTTTAGTCCATTTCGTATGGTTAATGTCCCTGTAAAACATTGGAAGAAAAGTACTTTGGGATGGACTTCGTAGTCTGATCCGCGGTGGCATAGTAATAAGACTTCGGCTGCGGGATCGGAGGGTTTTAGGTTTGAGACCCGAGTCCATCGAAGAATGTTATGTAAGAGGGTCTGGTGCTTGTTAAATACGTTGAGATCAAATGTTCTCTCGTTGGTGTGGGATAGAAGCTTAGAGAGAAGATGCTAGCTCAGATGACGTCCTTCGATTTCTTACCACGGTTCAAAATAAAGAGTCCTTCCCAAAACAGCCCTGGTGTTGCTTTAAAAAACGAGACGTTAATATAACGAAACTAAACTTGATCAGACTACGGGGATATCTGATTATGTACCCTCCTCCTAAACTTTCACCTTTTAGCAACGGTAAGGGTGCTTTAGATCCAAGACACGTTTACCATACATCGAGCTTATATGTAGAGTATGTCTTTGGTGGTTTAGAGTTGCGAACTAGTGATGCTTAGATCGCGAAGCTGAAATGCTACCATTATGCTCCTGCGTCTCCTTAAATACTTAGCTATGTATCGATCTGAAAATCTCACTATTTGGAACACATTCGACTTTCTGGTGACTGTATCTTCTGTGTACACGATAATTTAAAAATGCCTCAAGTTTGATACATGAAATTCGGCGTATGGTTTTACGACTAAAATCGTAGGTTTGTATGACAAAATGCGTGAGTGGGTCAATTTTTTTTTTAATCGATTTGTCTATTTGAGTAAATGTGAATGAAAATTTTAATATATTATTTCTAAACAAATATATTTAGTCGGTGTAATTTTAGGCAATACCCATCAACTAATTCTGAAATGTCAAAACACGTTAATATTTATTTTACCTTATAATTTAATTTATTTCACACAGTAATAATTTTTCTTTATCATTTTTTAGCTTTTAAGTTAAGGATTTGATTTCATATCACATATTTCGCCTTTAACTTTTTTAAAATTTTGAAAATATTAAATATTTTATATCTTTTCAAAAGAATATTTTTATATACGTTTTGTCTTATATCTCTTTAAGGCAATTCAAATTTAGCATTTAAAAAATCCTAATTCCTCTTTACTATTTTTTTTAAATATTCCATTCACTCATTCTATTAATTGAAAATCAGTTTCCTCCCTTTTTTTTTATGCATCAAGAGTTTTTTTCTTTTTAGTTATAACATTTCAAATTTTGTCACATTGTTCTTTCTTTTACAATCTTTTGCGATTTGTTAGTCAATCACAATCTATTAAAACAAAAATTAATTCATTAAAATTTTAATTTATCAAAGTATTCTATTATTTGTAAATTTTTTCATCTGTTTAAAGTATTCGAATAGCTTAAAAACATAAATTTGAATGAAAATTTGCACTTTTTTTGCAGTTTCAAAAAATAGGTACGTTTCTGTTTCCAGCGATATCGTTATTTTGTCACTATATTAATTAGAAGCCGAGTTATAGCAAACTATTGACATGTAAGTGATGCTTATTTATAAGCATTTAAAAACTTTAAATGTATTTTCTGAAGAACGAGTTTTTTCATAATTCTTTTGTACGAGTGTCATCATATCTTAAAAATAAACAAGATATTTTAATGAAATTTATAATTAGTGCTCTTTCTGTTATGTAGAATGTAATTAACTACACTCTAATATATGCTACACATGTAATGTTACAATGAAAACTGAAAAACTGTAACATCAAATTCATAGAAGAGAAAAAAAAATTTCTCTTGAGCAATCCTAGTTTTTGTAAATAAATGCCCAAAATTTACATCAAAATGTGCTTTTTCTTCAAACGCTACATATATATTTAAATAATATCACTTTTATTCATCATTTTACCCTTATATTAATAAAAAAACATCATATAAACATTAAAATATTTGCTGTTTTTTTAAGGAAAAATCCCCTACAAAGCTAATGGGATATCTCAATCTAAAAAAAAAAAAAACATTTTTTTAACTGTTATTAAACATCAGTATTATTAAGAATACAAAATTGTTTAGAGTTAACATCAAGATAATTAGATCTCATTCTAATCGATATTCTCAAAGCAAACATCCTATCTAAAGGCAAATGTACCGTGAAATTCTTTTATTGCACTATCGCTTGATTTGCAATAATGATTGATAAAATAAATATCAACAAGATTATTTCCCTTTACCCATATAAAAAATTTAAGAATAGATTAACTACTGATTTTAACATGCGTTTTATTTTATTTTATTTCTGTAAGCTGTACTGAGGCGTAGACCACTTCCTTTTTAACGCATCTGCGGTCAGATAGTCGTTATAGCAAACAAGTTGAACAGATGTTGGTCACAAACACTCAACCATCTGCGAAAAAAGAACGGTTAGCGCATCGTATGATTAATCTCAAACAGCGAAGAATCATAAATATCGTGAATCGAATTTTGAAATACATCTCGTATTGTTGATAGCCGTGACAACTCCACCCTTTCCAAAGAAATAACGCTGAAAGTACACGTCAATCAAACGTCTCAAACAGCCACTTTGAAACATTTTATATTTTATTTATGGTAATTTTAACAATTCATTGGTAATTGAGCTTCAGCAATAAACAGATATTTTATCGTTTGAGTTGCAAATATAATGTATTTGCTATATTAAATGTTAAAAATTTTAAATAGCTTAGAAATTATATTAAAGGTTATTAATTAAAAGTTACGATTTATTAAAGCTGTATTGATCGATTTTAAGATTGTTTCAAATATAGTTTTGGAAGGCATAATAATGTATTTAAGTAATAATATTTTATTTCTTAACTGTAGAATATAACATATTAATCTTTCTTCTAAAAAAAAGAAAGGGGGCTTCATCGAACGTCAACTTCAACCCCCCCCCCCCCCCAAAAAAAAAAGGTTTACAAAATTAGATTCAAAGTTTGCTATATTAGCTCAAAATTTTGAAAATAATAATTTATGAATATGTTTCCTATATTATATATAATTCAGTAAAATATACTTACCAAAGATATACTTTCTAACAAGTTCGCATTATATTGAACTTTAAGGTTCAGTTGGAGTAGGATAGATTATGTTATAGTTTAAAATACAGTTCAAAGTAATATCTATTTTAAATTTTATATAATTAATCATGCTTCTTCAGGAGTCTTTTTTTTAAATCAGTAAGTAACATGTGTTTTGAATAGTGAGCAAAACATTGCAAAAAAGTTTTCCTTTTCCTTTTTTTTTTTTAGATTTGAAAGCTCATGTCTAATAAATGCTTACTTTCTGATATTAATCTGTCGTTCTTTGAAGTAATGAGTACAGAAAGCACTCATTTAAAAGTTGATTCAAGTTATGCGGTATTTTCAGCTAAATTTTGCATTTAGTTTCAAAGTAAAAGAAACCAATTTTACTTAATACAATTCTTTATAGAGGCATTTTATTTGCGCATCTTTGAAATCACTGGCTTCGACATGAAGTAATCAAACTTTAATAAAATCCTTATTAAAGTTTTAAACCTTTCTCGTTCATGGGATAAAATAAATGAGTTCTTCATTTCTCTATATTCTGTGCTGAACAAGAATGCACATACATATTAAGATTTTTGATAGAATAAAACAGAAAAAAAATATTAGCTTTAAGAGTTGTAATGATATTTGCAAGGGAAAAACTTCTTAATTGCTCTCATAAATAATTTATTTATATATAAAAAACCTAACTAAGAATAAATGTGCTCAAAAAATATGCTTTAAATACCCGTCACCAATTTTCAATCCATTCTGAATTTAGAAAAGGAAATAAAAAGAAACACAGCAAAACTTAAGACAGCGTGCAATTAGGTTTTTAGATGACATAAGACTATACGTTTGTTATATGATTGAGTACATATAAACTCCCTTTGGTTTTGGAGTACTGTTAATTGCAACAAATGTATAAAACATAGTGCCATACAAACATAGTAACATATAAAACATAGTACCCCTTTAAACATAGTACCATAACAAATAAAATGCAACAAATTTAAGTCTTCCGAATGCAAGAGCAAAATTAACAACATCTGATATTTAAAATGTAATAGCAAAATACTTTAGTAAGTTATTTGACTCTACTATTTACAATCATTATGATTGCAAATAGTACACGTATATTAAATCTAGAATTTTGTTTGACTTTACTATTTTCAATCATTAAAGTCTCTGAGAGAAAGATGCAAAAGCAACAGTGGCTCTTAAATGGAGATACGAAGCAAAACGAGAGGATTCTCACATACCCTTCAATAATAAAGAAAATATAATAAAGAAAACCAATACTTCTATATTAGTAACAATATGTTATTAGTGAACAATACTTAGGAAACAGCCTAATAGCGTGCGATGTTGGGCGATTAATCGCTGGGATGCATTTACTGCACAAGTACTGAAAACCATTTTTTTTAGACAGATTAAAATCAAAACACAGAAATCATTTGATAGAAAATTGCACTTAAAGCCACAAGATCACATAACAAATACCACATATTTAAACCATGCGTTTTTAACTTATCACATTTGCATGCTTATGAAAGTACAGGCCTAAATATGGCCAATCCTTTGACAGATCCAATTTAAAATTTAATAAAGATTTACACTCTAGATACTAATGTTGTGAATCAAATGTTATCCAGCTCTCTTTTGTAGTTATCGTTTTAACTTATATTCGGACAGCCGGACAGACAGTCTTCTTCTGAATGATTTTAAGAATTTCTTTCAAAATTCCATAAAAACTTACAAATTTATTGAAAACTGCAGCTTTTAAGCAAAGAAATTTAATGGATGTAAAAGGGCTCCTTATTAACATCTTATTTTAAAAGTTATATATTTTAATTATATAATTTTACTTATATATTTTTTTCCGAGTCCGGCGATTCCTTAATTGGTAACTATGACGACAACTTAGGAGTCAATAAGACCTTAACAAACTGTAAAGTACTGTTCTAGATAACGGTTTCCTTCAAGGACAAAAAAAATTAGTTTTTAGATATTTAATGTAACAAAAATTTCATGAAAGAGTTAAAAAAACCAGTGATGCAATTAGTGATTAAAAAGAAAATATGAAATCGTTTATATTTCAGAATAAACGATAAAATTTTTTATGTCTTTCTCGCATTATAACTTTTTAATGTGGATTTTTAATCATTCCATTAACTGAAAATAAATAAAGGTCAGAGATGCTATTTAAGTCAGTCTTATGCTTGAAATGAATAAATATAAAGGTCGGTATAACGAAATTGTTTTTCAAGGAAACAGATTCAGTCGTTGTATTGATACTCACCAACAGAAAATCTTAATATTTGCTATTATGTATTATAACCATTTACTACAATATATAGATTATTTCATTATGATGTGATGTAAGTTTTATTTACGAATATAAATAAATAATATAAATTTAAAATGTTTATTTCTTTTATTATGCATTCTTCTTTTAGAGTGCATTGATTGTTACTTGGAAAATGCTTTTCTGATGATAATTTTTTTTTTAAATTTATACGGTCCAAAATTTAAAGAGGTTGAGAGTTGGTGACTTAAATAATTTTTAAAAAAACATGCAGTTTTATAATATAGAGATAAAATATCGCATTTGAAAACAGGTTGGCACCCACGAATAATACCAGAAATATCTTACTGTTAAGTGTTTAAAAACTCCAAAATATATCTGAAAAACTAACAACGACAAATGGTCAGTAAATTTATCACAATTAAAACAAGTTTGAAAGATTGTTCCAAATACTGGAAAGTTTAATAACCACCGCCATTTAATTCAACAAAAACCATTTGAAACTTCAAATTCAGTAACTGAAAAAAATCAAATCAATAAAAAGCCATAAAGAAGACATTGTATAATATTCAATGAACTGTTTTCATATCTTCTAAATTATCCAAAATAAAATTAAATGTAAACTACCGGAAGATTCGCTTTTCAGAACTAACTAAATAAATAGTCAAGAAGGATCGATCACCATCCGGGGAGGCAAAAGAAAGGCAACATTCCCTTTTACGTCGCAAGAAAAGATCACTTGGACACCCTGTGGCGAAACACTGTATTAAATCCAAAGACTTCCCATAAAGTTAGTGTTAGGTGTGATGTGGTTATCAAGAGGAGAGCACTCTACGCATCGCATGTGAGTGATCCATCATTGGAGTCTGGTCGCAATTGTCGTCTGGATGAGGAGGTTGGCCCCTCCTCGATGCTTCCTTGTCGATTACTGTCTAGAATGTGTCGTAAATGAAGCAAGACCTTTGCTTCTGACATTTTTTTTTCCAGAATCGCTCACCATGGGACGACAAAGAGGGTTAGAGGTTAGAGTGACTTTTAGATGGAACAAGGGTTTCTAAAAGAAAGTTTGCCCCCAGCATCAATTTATGGCTCTCATAGCTTGTGCCAGTAGCATTTTTCAGTAATTTTGTCTTACTAAATATATTTACTTATTTGTTTAGTCCCTTGTTAGTTTGCTATTTGTATTGCAATGCAATATTTCCTCTTCGCTTCTGAAAATCGTTTTATGATGCTAATTGAGCATCATAAAAGGATTTTCACTGTTCTTAATTATTATTAATTATTGGTTATTCAAATATAAAACGTAAATAAAAATATAATTTTCTGATCCAAGCTTTTAGCAGTTATCATAAAATGGTGAAACTAACCACTTCTTGATTATTTTTTTATTATTGCTGAAATGATGCCGTAAATCAAGTGAAACTTTGGTGGTAATATTTATTCTCTCTGAATGCATAACCAAAAGAAAGAGAGAAAGCTCAGAATGCCTCCAAATTGAGATAGATCTTCATCCTGAAAAGTCAGTCACTCAGATATCTGCTATGATTGAAAATGTTACTGACCTAAGTGCTAAGACGAGAACCAATATTTTCAAAGTATTTTATGAATCATCAGTGTAAAATCAAACCCTTTGATAGATTGTTTGGTATAATTACTTTTAATTATTAAAAATTCCGAATTGAAATAATGATTAATATTTAATTATGCTTCGCAGTCTAGTATCAAATGTTTGAATGAAAAGTGGCTACCCCCCCCGGACACACCTTTTCCATTTTCTGAAGAGAATGGCGAGGTTATAAAAGAAGCAAAAAATTTGTTTTATCGCTTCGATGAAAAAAAAAATATTTAAACAAATCTTGATATCTTTTTACAGATAAATGCACGATTATTTCGCTTGATTTCTTTCATGTTTGTAAAGATGGATTTTAAATGGATAAAGATTTTGTAAATATTTTAAGCTCCCATCCTGATGTGCTAGATTTAAAAATTTTGTGCTTTTGTGTGCTATTGCTGAGAGATACTATTTTAGTTTTTAATATTTGCAAAACTTAATTATCAGGTAATCGATTCATCTAATAAAATTTTGTGTCGGAATTGATGAGATTTTCACTATTAGAAAATAAAATTTTAAAAAAATTTCAGAGTTTCAAAAATTTTTAATATTCTATAATTATAATAAGGAATTATAAATTAAACACTGAAAAGTAGAAAATAATTAAAGTAAAATATTTCTACCTTTTATTATACTAACAAAAGTTAGTTCTTTAAAAAAAGAAAAACCTTCTTTTAATTATTTTTTTATTTATTACCGATGTATAAAAAAACAATCACTTACTTTCAAATCTCCGATTTTCCTATTCAAAATTCTCACTTAAAATTTTCACCTCTACTTATGTAAAACAGTCTAATTTCGGGAAGTTTTGACTTGTTATTCACTTTAAATAATTCTGGAAATAAAAAAATAAATAAAATCATTATTATTGTCAATCTATGGTGGAAGTCTTAGATAATAAATCACTCCACTTTTCCATTGGTTCTTTCAACTTTTTAGGCATATCTTTACAAACAGAGAACGAGGACTCCAGGCAAAAGAATAAAATAGAGCATATTCGATGAAGTGTGGGAAATGGGTACCCACGGACATGTAAGCAAAAGAATATCTCTGAAGCCCATTAGCACCCCTTTAAGAGACGAGGGGGGGGGGGGTATTACAAACACATTCTTCATAAAAGGGTAGGTCGAAAATTCTTTTATTTCTCAACCCTTCCTTGCTTTTTGTGAAAATTGAATGCAGTAGTCAGAAAAAAGCTCTGGGAATCATTCCTTCTAAAGAGATGGTAGACTTTGATATAGTAGTTAGCACACGCGCTTGCCTGCTGGCTGAGTTAGGTGAAGGTAACAAAAGGTACAGGTTTGCATAAATTTCAGAGTAGAATATGTGATTCATGACTATTGGACTCACATGAGTTTGACTTTTAGTCGGAAGGAATACACACTTGAAAAGTGATTTTAAATTATAATATGGCAGTTTTTAAAAGATGCTGTTAAATTATATACAAATTAAAAAGCATTTAAAGGTAACAAAATTGGTAGAAATATTCTATCATTATTTTTCCTGTATAATTATAATATATGAAAATGTTTGTGTTTAGCTTAGTACTGGTCGTGCAAATCGAGTTTGAATTTTCAACAACGTTCCGTTGATTGACTGAATCCAAAATTTAGTACAGATCCTATGATCTCAGTGCTAAAATCATGTACTAAGTTTTATTTATCTCGCTAGTTTTTTAGATGAGTCGTCGTGCTCACATACATTCGATCAGGCAGACAGATAATCTGCCCTTTGACGAATTTAATCGGAAATGTAATAGATACTTGAAATGTTGATGAAAAAGTCACTTAACTAATTTTATCCATCTTGCTTGTTGCATTTTTGAGAATCGTGTTTAAAGACAAACAAACAGAATGAATACGTTAATTCTAAAAATGATTTTCTTTCAGACTCGGATAGATCTAAAATGGGAAAATACACCAAACTTTGAGTAATTTTTTTTAAAAATTTCAATGCTTACCTTAAATGCGATAAATTAAGAATTAAGGATTCAAGATTTAAGAGAAAAAAAGAAGTGAATTTCAGAAATTAAGAAAATGCTAGATAATCATTGTATCTACACACTGAAACCGATTTGATGAATTGTATTTATATCTATGTTAAAAATTACACTCACGTCTATAAGGAATAAAATGCTGTCATATTTCTGTGATCTGGAAACTTAATGGTGAGGTATCATCTGAAATGTTATATCAAATCAAGGAAATAATTCTAAGGTCTATACTCAATATCTCATGAAAAGCTTTTTAACGAGGAAGCCGTCAAACAAAGAAATCACAATTGAGAAATTCTTGGAATGAGTTTTATTATACATTTTCATTTGATTAGACTTGTTTAATGTCTGTAAAATGGAAATTTGGTAGTCATTTTTTCCCTCACTTCCATTTGTGCTATTTTCAGAGCTTAGTTATCTGTAAAATGATTCATTTAATTACATTTTGATTCCATAATAGAGGCGCCATCTGGCAGTGAATTTGATAATATTGGTGTCAAGATTCCATATTATTTAATATAATGAATAATAAATAAATGATTTAAAAAGTGGAAAATTAATAAAATAAGAAATAATTCTAAATTTTAGCACACTAATAAAAATGCGCTTTTATGCCTTTTTTATTAAATTTATTTTTTAAAATCTAGTCAAAGTTTGATGTTATTTATTTAATTATGACTCATAGATCGATTAAATTTAGTATGAACTTATAAAAAGGAGATATCAGAATAGTAATTAACAATAAACTTTATTTGAGTGATCATTTCAATTTTTATAAGCAAACTAATCAGGATAAGTTAACCCTTATCACTCCAATGTCCAGTCTGAATATCATTGTGTAGCATGTATCATTTTTACATTCTTGTTGAATAATGATTATTATAAAAGCCATAAGACTGCAAAAACTTTCACATTAAGTTTTAGGAATTATTACAAAGTTATAACTATTTCTGAGATTTCTAAGCACTAAAAGGAATTCTTATGCTCACATTTGTAGAAGGATACATCTCATTACATTTCAGAATGCTAAGGGTTAGTTCTAATATTTTTCTCCCTTTAGCGACCTGTAAACTTTTTAAAAAATCATGAACATGTAAATTATAAATCTATTTTACCTCATGCTGGTTATTCAACAAGTATTTAATCATCAAGAAAAATTATTTACCAGAAATATTCGAAATACCGTAGTTATAGCAGAAACATGATTCGATTATATTTTAGATGCCTGTTTGCAGCTTTAATAATCATTCATAATGCATTACATCAGCTGAATATTTGTCAGCTGAAACTCTTACTTGAAAAATGAAACGTGATGAAAATCTTTCGCATCCCACATCCTTATTTTAAGACGGAAAAGGGCACGTCGTTCTCTCAATTATGCACACATTGGCCGATTAGTTATATTATGACTATTATTGTGCTTGTTGATGAATAATATTTATAATAACTGGATGCTGTTTTTTTTTGTTTGTTTTTCAATGAGAAAGATTTAAAGGCTTTCCAAATGACTAATTCAAAATTGCACTCCTGAATCCGGGTCAGAACTTGTCAGAACTTTTTATTTCTTCCTTTGTGGCAGCTGCTTGTTACTCAACGTGCGTAAAAAATTCAAATTAAACGGAACTAAATGGATTTACTTGGAAATAAAATACTGAAAGTTAAGATGTATTATATGTATTAGCTATTAATCAAAAATTATTCCTCATCGAGTCAGTTTTGATTGTGTGTTATAGTGCTGATCCTACAGCGGCTTATAATATTCAAATGTATATCTGAAGTTACAAGTTTTTGTATCCTTAATGCTCCGTTTCTGTTTTGTCATAACGAGTTGCCTTCCGTCGTTGCCTGTCACAAAGCTCATGTAAGTAATAACTCCGTCTTTGTTGTCACAAAGCTCATGAAAGTAATAATTTCGTCCTTGTCACAAAATTTATGAAAGTAATAATTTCGTCTTTGTTGTCACAAAACTCATGTAAGTAATAATTTCGTCTTTGTTGTCACAAAGCTCATGTAAATAATAATTTCTTAATCCTTCAATTAAATTAACGAAAGTACAAATGAGGCAAGCATCGTCTGCGAATACCCCTTTCTTTTGTTTTATATTTTAATACATTGGTTACACTCCTGCCATCTATTAGATGGCCCTTTCTCTGCTACATTTATTTAAGGGATAGCAAAGAAGAAATCATCTATTTAAATTGATGTTCCAAATCATGGGCGTAAGCCATTACAGCGAGCATGCAGATTGTTTTCAAAAAATGAATTGTATGAAATTGAAAGAAATTGGAATACTAATATTCTCATTTGAATATTATCTATTTAAAGATCCAGGAAAGACTTCCTTCCGAATTAAAAAAATTATTTACTGAAAATAGGATAAATCCTTACCAAAGAGAGCGACTTAAATTTTAGTGTCTTCGCTCTCATTAATCAGCCTATTATATCCCAGTATAAGCAATAATCAAAAATATTCAATATTTGTTCAACAAAATATATCTGTGAATTTTGAAATAGTTCACTAGAACCCATAAAATATTTCTTTAGAACAGTCATCATTTTTTCCCTTCATTTTTCATCAAGATGTTTAGATGTTATTTAGAAAATTTACTTTCCAGATTAAAAATTTGACCGAATTAACCTTTCTAATGCAGAAATTTTAAAATGAAATACCAATTTTCAATGAAAAAAGTGAGTTTAATTGTTAGAATTATATTAAACACTTAATTGATCTGTTCGTGCATCGTGCGTGTTCTGAATAATTGTGATTTTAAATTCATAAACTAAAAAAAGCTATTCATAATCGTTATGATTCTATACATAGATTATTCACAATTCATAGATATCTCAAGTGATCTGTAGATTATAAGCTAAATCGAAAGATCAATGCATTCCCCGTTCAGAAAGCGTTTGCTAATTCGCTAGTAGAATAAACAGCACCATTAAGAAGTTAAATAAGTTTAGTTCAATTTTCATCATATAGGAGATATAAAATATGTTAAAATCACAATTTAAAGCGAAATAAAATGACGTATTGAAGTAAGGTATTGATATTCCTAGGAAAACTACCATAAACATGCTTTTTTCACATGTTTTTGAACGAGGAAAAGGAGGCATTTAGTTTTTCTGGCTAACTTATAAATTAGCCGAAGATCGAGAACTGATTGAGAGTAATGGAAGATTTAAATTTAGAATGAACTGATGTCTCAACTTCTAAGACAATGCTATTAAAACCTGATGTACAATGTCTTTATTATGCTAAATATTAAAAGTTACTATGTATACGAGTAAGATCGAAGCTTTTTATTTTATAATTAACAGCTTTTTTTAATAATATCTTTGCTGTTTAGCTTATTTTATTTTTGTGATGATATTATACTTTAAAATCTCTTAGAAGTAATCTTGATTTTCCTCAGTACATGAATTTGCAGTAGGCAAGGATTATAATCCAATAAATATTAAGTAATGTAAAACTATATGCACAGTTATTTGTATAGGAGAAGAAAAAAAAGGAAAAAAAAACCCATCTCTAAAACCTTTTTTAAGAGATGTTTCATTTTGTCTAAGAGAAAGTTAAGGAAGTTATAGCTTACAGACACTTAACTTGTTAAAATTTAAAACGATAACAAATGTAATTTTGGGATAAAAAAAATCCGCTTTATCGTAATATGAATAATTCTTATCATCATAATGAATCATAACATAAATCTACAAGGCTGGGGTAAAAATTTTTCACTTAAAATAAATTCTTTGTAAATGTGCCAGTTTTCACACTTAAGTAGACTGTTTGATTTAACAAAATATTGAAAGTATTTATATCAAGAATAAAACATGTTAAAAACTGGATGACGAAATGCTCATGTCAGAGAAAAGAACAAAATGAAGTAGGCCATTTGATTTAACAAAATATTGAAAGTATTTATATCAAGAATAAAACGTTAAAAATTGGATCATGAAATGTTCTTGTCAGAGAAAAGAATGAAATGAAGTCGTACATTTTTCGAGCAGAACTACTTATTAACACACGAATCATCACATTCATTGCCACACAATTGCACTCCCAAAGAATCAACTCCAAAGATGGCTTGACTCTGATAAAAAGAACAGTTTTGGTGTGAATCCACTTGTGAAAAAGAATCCCGTGCCCGAAGCGATCCGATCCTATCTTCTGAACGCATCTCTGATGTCCGAGCCATTTGGAAACATTATCGTAGTTGGAAGGTTCCTCACGCCTCGCCATTTCATTTCTCTCCTTTCCAGTAGTTCTTAAAAGTCATATCATTCTTACATATCAGAATGTTTATCTTAGAATGCTTTTTAGACAGCATTCAATCGTCCATGAAGTTGTGTTTAAAATTTCGATGGTGTAGTTTATCAAATCCGGGTTGACGGTTGGGACATTTCCTCGAGTCAGTCTACGACTCGTGAGACTTTCATCTCCAGGCAAAGGGAGAGTCTCGTGGTGTGATTGGTTAAAATGGTTAAAAAGGCAAATCGGTTTTGAATTGCACTGTTGAATGAGAACCTGTGTCTTATTTAATGCAAAGTAACACTTCGGAGTGTTGGTGACAGCACATTTTAAACGCACTGTTGGATGAGAACTAATTTTTTTACAAAGTTTGAAAAGTTTTATAAACGTCAGATAAGATAATGGGAAGAGATTATTCAAATAAGCAATTGTTGTGTAGATACACAGATAACTTTATTACATAGTTTTTATCATATAACACAAAATGATGCATTTTAGATTTGGGAAATTGAGCGAAACCGAAGAATATTTAAAATGTCAAGCACCTTCTTTGCTTTTCATTTATGTTATCGTTTATAATTCTATTAAAGATTCTATTAAAGAGTGAAATAAATGGCTTGGTGTATTTTTTTAGAGAATTTTAATAGCCAAATACTTTCCTCAATGCCAATTTTTTTTTAATAAAATATGAACTGAGTGTATTTCCATTCGTAGAAATAGTGTATATTGGAGTTTTATATTATAAAATGGAATATTTCATGAATTTCTCTTTGAGATACATTATTTTAAGTTCCATAAATGTTTGATTCTAACGTTTATTTGATTCTTTAGAATTAAAAAAAAATAAAAACTCTTAAATTGCCTTCTAATTTTTTCTAAGATTACTCTTTCTATATCGGAAAATTTAGCGAATTGTATGTACAAGTATTACTGAAAATATCTATGAAATATTTTGATTTATAAAAGTTTTTATATCTTTTTTACGTTCTGTTGTCGAAAGAATACTAAGTATTATTTCGAAACATTATCTGAAATGATAGAAAAAAAATAGTTTTGTTTTAATTTTGAAGGAAGAATTAGCCTCTGATAATCTTTTGATCGAAAGAATTCACATTTGGGATTTTCATGTTGTTTGATAAAGAATAATTAATCTTTTGTTTTGCTTTTTTTAATAATTTATCAGATAAATTTTTCCGGTTTAGGAATGTTCTGTTTTACAGATTCCTTTGAGAATCCATATAATAGTTGAGGCATTTGTAGTTTATGTGTATATATATTTTTTTTTCGAATTAAAACGTCTTTCTTTGAATGATTTCATTTCAAATTGTTATTCTTATTTATTTATCATTATTTAATTTTATTATTATTTATTTAGGCTCAGAAAATAAGTCGCGCCCTATATCAATTCTCGCATGAAAATTAAGAGGTAAAGTAAAGATGAAAAGCATATTCTGTTCAAAAGAGTTTGATTGCGATAGTGAAAACAAATACGATTAGTATGTAAAGCGAAAATTTTTAGATTCAAAACAGAAATTAATGGAATTCTTTCTTCATTAATAATAGATAAAATAATGGTACAGAAGAATTTTCATTTTTTATATAGTAAAATAATTTGAAATCTATTTTATCTCTTAAAAATTTCTAAAAAATCCAATTTGAATGTTAATGGATTTGAAAATTGTAGTACAATTTTAGCAATTTTTGTTGTACAATGCATTTGTACAACAATTGCATTATAGTACAATTGATGGTACAATGTTATTGTTATTGAATATGAAACAGTCCAATTTTAATATTTTTGGATTTGATTCAAACATTCAATTTTAAAGCAACCAAGTTTGAAACTGCCAAATTTAAGTGTTACTAGATCTAAAATACTTTTACCTTTTTCTGCATCAGCTAAAGATGTCTCTAAACAACTTCCGATATAATAAGACCGCGCTTTTTTGTGTACAGTTAGGGTTTATTTGTTTGAAATCTCAACGAGGATAATTTCGTTTTCTAGGATAAATTCGAAACACACAATTTTTTTTCATATTTATAAAAGTTTTACTTTTTTCCCTTTTTATCATCATGACAGATCCAAAAGATCAATCAGCCCAAAATTCTTAGAAAAAAAAAACCAATTATCTAAAATTACTATTTCTATATTGGAAAATTTAGCAAATGGTATGTACGGAATAGAAATTATCTATAAAATATTTTAATTTATAAAAGCTTTATATCCTTTTTCTGTTCTATTGTCATTTCTAAACATCTTATACAATAGAAAAAAAATAGTTTGCTTTTAGTTTTGAAAGAAAAATTACGTTTATTTGTTAGACATGCAATGTAGTAAACTTTTAAAATTGGTCATTTCAGCAATCTTTATAGGAGTACAATTACAATTATAAATTCTAAGTCATTTAGAAAAACGACATCAATTATAAGGTTTCAAAAAAAAAACCATGATTTAATATATATATATATATTTGTGATTGCTGTATTTTCTTTCAAAAACATGCATCTTCATTTTCTCCTATAATATAGTGAAGAAAATATCAATACTTTTGAATGAAAATCTTCAAAAAGTGGAGGAAAAGAAGAAAAAAACATTGTACTTGAGAGCTTAGGAACTTTCGTTTCTGTAAAAGTCAAAGCTGAAACATTTTGTATGTAAATCACTTCCCCATATACTCGAATTTGCTGTTTAACGAATGAATATCAAATGGTTCTTCAAAGCAATAAAAGAACAATCTGTAGGGACCATTTGGTCGCATTACCCACGCAATGACATAAGTCATGCCTATTTTAAACATCTTCAGAGGATGTATTTCCCATCTCATAACTTTTCTTTTCTATTGATCTTTCACAGAAAGCGTAGTTGCTGAACTCTCGATTAAAAATTCCACATTTCAGGAGAGTAATTTAGATAATGAGGTGCAGTGTTCGCATCCATTATTGACGAGTTAGAACAGCATTATTAAATTCATAATTTATGTTGATTTATACAAAATTGACGTTACATTTGTTCGAAAATAAAAGGGCGTATCCCTTTTCCGAAGTTACTCTTAGCTCATGATGCTATTATTTGCAATATTTGGGGGTATTTTAATATCGCGTGATTATATGAACTACCTTTTAAAGTTCGAGCAATAATCAAGGTGTTCAGAAAAAATACCATAACAAAGTGCGTTGATAATTATTTTTCTTAATGATTGGAGTAAATGTTTAAAAATGCAGCATTCATCATATTCAGTTGAAAAGCTTGCGAAGGTTAAAGTTTAGAGGTTGTTTAAATCTCTGCAAACTTGTTTGCTTTAAAGAATAAAAATAGAATTTGATTGATTTAACCTACAATGTAATTAATATACTTGTTTCTTGTATCGACTTGCTTTCAGCTCGTTCTATGATACTGATCTCACATTAAATCCCAAACCTCATCATTTAAGATTGATTTCATAATTTAAGAATAATTAACCAATCTCTATACTTAAACTTCAGCTCTTATTGTTTTAAAAATTAATTATGATTTACGAAGGTTATTTTTTCCTAAACAAGTACCATGTAGATTTCAAACCAAATTTTATAGATCGTATCTGGAAATTATTCGTGAGTTGTTTTGAGCGTATGATTATACGTGTGTTCATTAAAATTTTAAAATTTAATAAATGCGTCGATATTGGGGAAATAAAAATATAAATAAAATTTCAAATGTTTCTCTTTTACTTCCTTAATTTTATTAATTATCCTTTATAAGTATTAAATTTTGAAATACCCCAGATTTATAACAAAGAAATTCTCTTGCTTAAATTTTGACTTCCAGAATTACAATAAACATCAGTTGTTCCTCCAGTAAAACAGATGAATGTGTTGTGTTTCTTTTCGTTCTTCCAGCAGAATTAGTGAATACATTGTGCTTCTTTTCGTTCTTCCAGTACAATTAGTGAATACATTGTGCTCCTTTTCGTTCTTCCAGTGGAATTCGTGAATGCATTGTGTGCGTGCGTGTTTTCATTTTTTTATTCATTTTTTTTTATTTCCTTAATTGATTGATTTCTTGTGATTTTTATCATTTTATTATGAAAGTGTCAAGTGAAACGTAATCGCCCTTCTCTATTTTTTTCAAGCTTTTAAAAATATTTGATAAGGGAAATTTGCAGTTGTTTCCAAAAGACCTTGAAAACGTTTTGTGATTTCAAGATGGTTTGCAAAATCGCAACAACTGCTCTGTTTCCAATTTTTATTTTTGATTCATAATATACCCTAGATGGCACATTCAATGCAATAAGAGTACAACGTATAATAATTATGCTACAACTGCCGTTGAGTTTTTCAATTTATCTCTAAATCTAGATATTTGAAATATTTTTTTTTCTTTTTTTATAAAAGACAAATATTGAAAAACCAATTATTGTTAAACTTGTTTGGGGGAGAGGAAGTTTGGAAACATGCATTCAACAAGATTCAAGAAATGCTAAACTTTTTATTTTAATATTACCATAACAATTTGGAACATGCTAATTAATGAATTTGAAACGTTTTTGCTATATAACTTACAAATGTCTCTTTATTAAATGACGAGAGATAAATTATATTACAAATGTGTTAAGGTTAAAAAATTTTTCCTTATTATCAAAAGCAAATGATACGCAAAACCCAAATATCTTCAATATCCAATAGATTCTGATGTGAATCAAAATAAATTTTTTTTCGCAATTTCTCATACATAAAATTATACTTTTTTAAAATTCTTATACATAATTATTGATAACATACACCACTGGTCTATTGCAGATCATATAACATAGGTGCATTGTTTCCTGCATCAACTGGCCAGTTTTTTCTGGTCCACATAAAATTAGACCTGTGTTTATCTGGACCATACTGCCTACCATTTGAATTTGATATTTTTGATCTTATTAAATAAATATTGGAAGAAATTAAATATTGGAAAAAATTTCGATAAAAAGGAGTTAAGATTTTTTTTTTTTTTAAGATACAGATGAATTTCAAAAATCCGACTACTTGGGGAACTACAAGACAAAATAAAATGGGAAATAGGAGGTTTTTAATAAAGAGAATTGATGAAGGCATACTACATTCCGTTTAAACTAGGCTTGACAAAGACCTCATGGAGCGCACATACCTTTTAAAGTAAATTCTTCTAAAATGTTTCGAAGAAAACTGTGGTGGATGAATAGTTCTCAAACATTTTACAAGGGCGCACCTTTGCCTATCATATTTCCTGGATAGTATCTGCTAACTGCTGAAGAAAGCGGAGAGTTCTCAAGTGGTTCTGCCAACAAGGTTGCTTCTATAAACAAAGAGAATAAAAGAAATGAGGATAATTTATGACTCTGAGAATATAAAGAAGCATGTGCTTCCATTTGTTCCACGGTCTCATTAGAAAGTGCCAGGATGTTAGCATGCTGAAGTCCAGTTCCTGTTGAGTGATCGTTGCACGCATGTGTGTAGGACGAAGTCTTTCTTTAGAATAATTCACGACGATACGCTGTGATACCTTAAATGTTGAGGGCCACAAAAAAGTCACGTTCGCCCACTTGCGTTCATTGGTTCTAAGGCCCTAGAGGTCATCGACGGGAGATGATCGTAGCTGTTCAGAGAAAAAGGAACCGAAGGAGACTTTTAGGAATTGAATGACCTTGAAATACAACTAGAGCCTTTGTTACCTTTGTGGGCAAAGAAATAATTACTTCTCGAAATACAGTGAATCATGGCTAATTTGTGGACGGACGCCACAATAAAAGAAAATCGATTTATTTGAAAACTCGAATAAACAAAAACTCGGTAAAAATTAGAATAATAAGAGGGAACGATCAATTTTATAGTATGGAAATGAAAATTTATTCAAATGCAATGACTACACAATGCACTTACTAAAGTCATTTTGAGGTAATAAACCCATGTCATGTTAATCTCTGAACATGCTTTATCGAAAGATTTTGCACTTATCTTTTGCTTCGATTGAAAAACATATTGACGTTATAAGTCAAACAATGGCTGTTATAGCTGAATTTCTTTAATTCTAAGTTCGTGGGATCAAAATGAAAATTCCCCTTCTTCAAAAATTCGAACTAAGGGAAATAAGTTTAAAAAGGAATGAAATATGAAACTGTTTACAATTGCTGAAGGATAATATTTGACAGTTTTATTACCAATAACACATAATCAATATACAAATAGTGATTAATTTCAATAAATAAAGTGATAACAATTAGGAATAAATGCTTTTAATAAGGATTAATAAGTAAGTAATACAACAAAATTTAAATATATTTAATATATAATATATAATTAATATATAATTCCAATATATTTAATATCAACGTGTTGAAGATTTTCTTTTTAAAAGATACGTTTTGTCGCATGCTTGATTGAATATTTTGCATAAAGTCCTTGGGTCAATTTAGGACCTTAAAAATTATTAATTTACGATTACTGAAGACGTAAGGAACGGAAATATTTAATTAATAAATAATTCAGAAATATAAATAATCAAATTCCGCTTAAATGTGGAATGTAGAAATTACCTTTCAACAAACTTCTAGTAAGTCCGTACGATATGTAGTAATGATTTAATAATAAACTAAACATATAAGTAATGGAGTAATCCACATTTTTTTAAATTCTATAGAATGCTTTTGTCGCCGATGTTCTGGTATAGGAGTAGCGCGTCTTCCCGGTGATCTGAGCGCCCCGGATTCGAGTTCCGGTTCGGGTATGGTTGTTCTTCTGTGTTCTATCTGTGAGGTGTGTAAATGTGCCCCCCTGTAAAAAGTGGTTGTGCAAACGAATGTGACGCATGAAGCAGCTAAGTACTTTTGGCTCTCGTTGTCGCTACTGAAAAAACAACTCACTCGGTTTAAATCGCTAACAGATAACTGTCACTTAACTGTCAGATAACTTAAAGGTTGAATATAGATGAATTGATGCTGAGATAAAACAATAATAATTAAAATTTGATTTCCACCATGCTGAAAATTAAATGAACAGCATAGCTAATTAGAAATACCTATCCCGATGTATCTATTAAAAATGGTACTCATTTATATTTCAATTTAATACTAAAGCTATGATGGAGTGGAATTCATATTCAAAAATTAAAAAGTCATATAACTTTTCTTTTGCACCATTTCACAAACATCTTGCAATTAAATTCTTGATATTTCAGACTTGCAGAAACCATTACGAGCTTCTTAATCTGTATTTCATAATAATATAAGATTAATTATGAATTTTCAGTGGTGCGTCATAATATATAACGTGTTTATTTTTCCTGCATTGTGTTTGTATGTCAGGCAGAATTTGATTCGAGTTTTCCTTACAGAAGTTTTTTAAAAATAATGAAAATAGTAATTTTTCAAATATGCTATTATTAATGTATTAAACAATGAAAAAATATTTTAACAAATATATAGGTGTCAAAACAAAATCGCCAAAGATTGAGGTACTAATAGAAATAATCTAGATAAATTAGAAACTTAATCACATTTCTAATATATTTAGAATTTTAATGAATATTTTATTAGTTTTTCTTTATTATGATACTCTTCGGGGTTTATGTTCTTCATAGTATAGTTTTCAGCGTTTCAAGTTTTTTTTTATTTTGTTTGAACGTCCATATTTTTGATTAAAAAATGCGTTCCGTCTTTTAAGGCACTAACAAAAATATACTTCAAAAATATTTATTTTATTTTTGAAATCTTTATATTATTAGTCTACTAAATTTCGTAATTCTTTGGTATAAATGATACGTAATTTTAAAATCACTTGTTTCTAGAATTCATTAATAAATAATGTCAATTAGATGGCATCAGAATTTGGTTTAAATTAATGAACTAACTATTAAAGAATTTTTTTTGAAATATTAAGATATTGTATATTTCCTTTTTCTACAATCTACATTCTGGACAAGCTTAACCTGCTGGCTTGGTGCGGAAGTTTGGAGAGCGAATGTCAGGTCGGGTAGCAAACTAGTTATTTGACCACAGGTCAGAATTACGAGGTCCGTCCAAAAATAGCTCTAGATTTACTTTAAAACAGAACGTCAATGTAACTGAAACTAAAACAACACAATCTTAAAAATTTTACGAGATCCTGCATCTTAAACTGATATATTCTCATATTATAGACATGGTGTTACATAAATATTTTAAATAAAACTTCTATAATCCTCATGACGTTCAAGGCCTTCAAATTATTGGAAGCTGTAAATGATGCTTTGTTTTGTAAAAATTTGCTTGCTTTCTTAATCCTGAAATACATTTTGAACTTTTTTGAATTATAAATTTACATTAATGAACTAAACTAAATTCTTAGAAATTCTTAATTCCGAATTATTGGAATTTTAGCTATTCGAAACATACATTTAGAATATTTGATTTTTGTTTTCTCTATTTTTGGTCAATTTCATTTTTTAGTAAGATAAAAGCGAAAAAAGTGAGGCGAAGTGAATATCACTGTCGTTAACCTCTGCTGAAATTGTGTGGAGAAAAAAAAAACTAGAAAAAATATCACACTGATAGTTTTAATGCTTTTTATCGCCATTTATAAGTTAATATTATTTTTTTAATACAAATATTTCGAAAATACCACTTCAAATCTGTGAATAAAAAATAAAAACAAAATTATTTGTTTAAGGCAAGGAATTTCAAATAATATAAAAATGTTAGGAATTTTGGGGTTGAATTTTTTTCCCCAATACTTTTTAATCATTTTTTTATATGCTCCATTGCATTTTGCGATTTTTTTCCAATGAAATTATATCTCTATTAATAATTATATATCTGACAGAAATCTAATAAATAGGTATTAATGGCATCTAAATTATTAGCGTTCTCCCAAAAGTTCACCTAGTTCTGAAAGTTAAAATAGTCTGTTTCTTTCATTACTAATTTTATAAAATCACAAAAAGCATTGCAGATAAAAATAAAATTAGGTTATTTGTTGCAATAAAATTAAAGAGAAAGCTTCTTACATTGTATAAAAATATTATTGACTTGTTGCTATATATTATTAACACCGTTACAAGTGAATTAGTCAAACTTATATAAGAAATCAACCTACCATTAATAAATAAAATTTCATACTCTATCAGTTTTCATATTTCGATTCCAAGGATTATTATGTTTTATCTCTTTATTAGCGTCATTCAGTCTATTTTTGTTCTTTCGTAAGTTTTACAAATTAAATTTGCCTTTTGTTTCCATTTGTATATGAAAATTCCTAATAATTGTGATACATATATTTAGCGGTGTGTGTGTGTGTGTGTGTGTGTGCATGTGCGTGTGCGTGCGTGCGGGAAGTTATATTTTATTTGAAATCATAAAAAATTGTATTGCAAGCTTGCATTTAAAAAAATATAATTCACTACGATATATGAATTAAACAATGGAAAAATCAGTTTCTGTAAATTACGTTGTTTTTTTCATTATCACCACAATTTTTATGTTCTCACAAACGTGAGAATTGAAAAAAAAATTTTCTAGAAATGAATTCTTACTGAAATAAAATGCCAAGTCTGTCAATAGTAGTAAGGTGAATCTAGACTAATGAATGATAGAAAGTTTCAAAAAAACTGCACCAAAAAATTGAAATGAAATAAAAGCAAGTTTAAAAGAGTTATTAAATGAAATGAATAGCAAGTTATTCTTAGATTATTAAACTGTAAAAATTAAATTTGTCTCCATTTTCTGTACAATATTAACATCAGAATTCAGCTTTAACAATGAAGAAAATATTTGAGGTATACAGAATTGATTAAAAATTAACTAATTTCAGTGTCATTACAACAATAGAAGCCTTTACTATGAATAACGATTAAGAGCTATGTTTTTTTTAATTAAAATAATGGCATGACATAAAATGAATATTCCAGAGAGTTTCCTAAATTTTACGTGAATATAAAGAAAAAAAAATACTGATACATTTTGTACGAAAAGTATAAAAATCTCTCTAAGAGTCATATTAATTAAAGTACAAATTAAATTAAAATACCAATAAATATCATTCCGAAGTCTATGTAGTCTTTGAATAAAATATGTTATTGTAGAAATTGTTATTTCATATCCGGTGAGTCGAACCACCATGCATGCGAAAAAGAAAAGAAAAAAAAATCTTACGTCACATATCATGAATTTTAAAATTATCTTTTCTATTTCTTCTTTTTTTAGTTCAACAAAGAATAACATTTTAAAGGGCATAAAATAAGAATTAGCGTCCCTTTTAGATGATTGAGTTCATCGACAGATAAACAAGTACTACTTCCGAACGCCACACTGAGCACCCAGGAAGACTTTTGAAGTCAAGACTAGGACTAATTTGTTCCACATTCTTCTCTGGCAAGTAATGAAGCAGCCCGGCCAGCTTCCATTCCAAGCGCCGCATTCACTCCCAACAATAGCGACCGGCCGGCCGTCCCTCCCAGTAACCCCGGCTTTCGAACTCCTTTTCCGAACCCTTCACCCTTGATACAGATCGTCAGCGTGACATATGCAACACACTAAACACACTAAAAACACATCACCCAAATGTTGTTGCACCCGGAAGCACAAGCCATACCCACCATCAGAGTCAAAGGTTAAGTTTCAGTGAAACGAACATAGCTCTTATACGTCCATCATGGATCTCTACAACCTCGAATTAGCTTGGAGATGGAAAAAAGAGAAAAAAAAAAGCTGCCCGAGTAAAAAGGCTGCGCTTTAGATAGGTAAGGTTTCACTTTAACGACGGGGTTATGGTACCTGATTAAATACTAAAGGCCTGGTATTAGAGGTCACTCAAGAATGCCCTTACGTAGACGTAGAGACCATACTTTTAGTCGTTAAAGGGTTTCCATTGGTAAATCGGAGAGCGCTTTGGGGGCCTTGCGGTCTGTCTGCCTGTCTGTATGTGGCGAGGAGGTTTTGCCGAAAGGTTTCAGTTACAATGAAAGTAATGAGTACTTGTAGATGTTCTCGGGAAGATAATTATTGATGGTTGAGAATAGAGTGCCAGTACCACTTAAACGGTTTGACTAATCGTGGTTTCTTTTTGACTTACTTTTTGAAAGATGTATGGGGATACTTCTCATTATAGTGCCATAAGCGGTGCTCTTTTTTACTCAGAATCCGTAGTGGTTCTTTTATTCACAATGGTTTTTAAATTAATTATTGTTGACATAGAAGCTTGAATGACAACCATTTATTTGATTAGAAGCTTTTGGGGTAAAGTCAAATATTTTCCGGTAACCTATCATAAACTGTTAATTAGAGTATTGTTTAAATGCTTTGAACAATCCTCAATAATTTTATGATGTAAATTAAAACCTTTGAAGGCAACATATGATTTCAGTGAAGCTCGGTTTACTTTGGTTTATGTTTAGTCAAAAAAGAGTTATGTGGGATTATAGATATTAGTAATAATAATTCTAACCAATTTTAACTAACATGGCTATAAAGCTGTTCAATCGTTTAGCCTGGTTGGCCTGGTTTCGTCTTTTTCAATGGTTATAAAGCTTTTCAATCCTTTCGTGTGTGTTTTTTTTTCAATCGTTTTTAAGTCTTTTTTCTTTTAATTATCAAAATTTGTTACCTGTGAATCATTTGGAAATATATGCGAGGTAATCTTAAATAAGGAATTATTCCAATTAAAACACTATGTAGCCTGGTTTAACGGTGGTGATTCAAACATTGCCTTTCCGGTATTCTACCCGAAAATGGTTTTGAAATTATTGGTAAAATCGCATTTAATTTAATCGTAATTACTTATATTCCCAATAAACATTTTGAACTTGATATTTTAAACTTTTAGATAAATATAAAAAGTTCACATAGTCTATTTTATTTCTCTAATACTATTACTAATTTTTATTCAAGTTTCTTTCAACGTGATTATTCCAATATCTCTTGACTTTCCATTGATAAACATTCGATTCCTTTCTATTTATACTGTTGAATAAGATTTCATACTTTAATATCCTTATTAACAAAATTAAAGAATGTAAATGTTATTAATTGAAAGTAATTCAATAGATTTTGAAACAAATTTGTAAGCATTTTTCCTGTGGCAACCATCTTTTTATAAACAAAACCTAAAAAAAGAAATCAAACTTTCTTTTTCCTGTAATATTTTAATAACTGATGGAATATATAGCAAAATGCAAAGAGAATTTACCAATCTCTCTTATCATTTTCAAGTCTTTATTTTGGGATGATATGCTGTCTTCATATGGGTTTTCGAATTTGGATGCAATTCCGCATATTTATCTGTAATAAAGAAGGATATTTAAATATTTAACGCTATATATCGCATTGCTATTGCGGACACTGTGTAGAGATAAGTTATCTTTGATTTTTTTTCTAGCTTTCTATATTTTCTTTTACTATCTTTTCTATTCTTCTATATTTTCTTTTTAAAATCAACTTGGATTTTCTATATTTATAATTTTTAACTGAATTGAAAATCGGAAATTTTAAAAAAGTTTTCTAATAAAAAATTATGAACATTTCAGAACATTGCTACAAAATTATACCATTTTATAAAATTATATCAGATTGTAGCGATCGAAGCTATTAACATCAGAACCGAAAATTACGACATTCGCAAATATTCATGTTCTCAGTCTACTAAGTAAGAGTCAATTGAAAGGAAAATAAGGATAATACTAATTCGGAAATAATTTTGCTGTTGAAATTTTCAGAACTCGTATGTCGTGAAAACAATTCCAACTTTCTGAATTTTATTTCATCTATGTATAAATATTCTCATTTTCTCATAAATGCACTGCATAGCTTAAATTCCCCCTCATATCCACCCAAACTGATCAGGAGTGACTTATGCTCTAGAAACGGGGATGTGATGCTATTTTACTTTTTTATTATTTTTATAAAGTAGTTCAGATAGAAAATTAATCGGACCTATTTGCAGTTTGAAACTTTCATTCTTGAGTTGAATTTTTAGTTATGTAATATTCTCTTAATTTAAATATCTATTATAGGAAAGTATTCGTACGATTCCTGGATGATATGTTGAAAAGTATCTGATCACAATTCTAGTGAAAGAATCATTTAAGAAAATTTCGATGAAATCAAATTGGTTATCTCGAAGCCTACTAAAAATGTCTTAGCTTTCCGAAGAAAAAAAAAATAATGATTTATTATATTTCATCTCTTTAGAAACACATCTAGACTATCTATCTAATTTAAATACTCGCAGGCTAGTATTATCTATACAAATCATTTTGCTTATGTTCAGACAGAATATCTGCTCACCTAAGTAAACTTTAAAGAGACATAATTTTAATTTGCAACAAAACTGGCCACTTTCGCAGGAAAACATGCATTTGCATTATTTTAGACCACTGAAGACCTTACCTAATTTTTTTTATGTTCGGATATTTTAGGTAGATATTTTCAAGATATCCTCTTCGGAAGGCATTTGACAAACTTTTGGGATGTTGGATGCTTAAAAAAAGAAGGGGAGAGGGAGTCTCGCGCAATGGGGGCTCCCATCTTTTTCATTCTTTTTTAGGACTCCCATAACATGATGGATGGTCGCTGGTGGGAAGTGGATTTCGGTGAAAGGGGAAGTGGCGGCGTCCGTGTTTATGGAAGAGACATCCAAAAAGGAGGCTGGACGTCCATTTTATAGAGCCATTCGTGCGTAGATCATATTGTAACCTGCCTTTTTACTTTACCCCCTTTTGATCCATTTTGTTACCGGAGGAGCTGATGGGGGAGCAACCTCAAACTGCAATTGACACAGGTCTCTCTAGAAAAAGGAAGTTTTAAAAATGTGATAATTGTAGCCCTTTATAGGATTTCATTCTAGATAATAAGAGGAAGTTTTAAATGCTTAGTATTATTTGAAAAATAATTTTTTTGACGAAGTACATTTCATATAGATCGACGTGCTTCCTTTATGCAGTTAAGGATTGAAAAAGCATACAATATTTTAACTTGAAATTGGAAAAATATGTACGTAAGTTTATTCTGTACAAGTAAAGTTCTCCAAACCCATTATTTTGTTACTACAAATTTAAAAATGCTCATAAAATACTCATTGTTCCAATTTTGTTAAAACAAAACAATACACAATAAATCCCTGTCAGAGAATTGGTATAATGTCTGTTTGTGAAGTGATTAAAATAAATGAATTATATATTTCCTGGCAGTCACCATTTACGCAATTAAAAAGTAAAAATAATTGCAAAAATTCGAGAAAATCGAAACATGTCTACTAAATTGATCTTTCTGAAGTCAATGTTTTATATTATACAGAACAATACATTACAACTGCAATATTAAAAAAAATATATTTACAACACTCTTATAAACCAAACGTTGCTTTATTTTTCATTTCAGCTCCTTTTCTATATGTATATTTCCTATAAATTTCATGTAGCATATCAGATATTGAAATGCTTCTCAATTATCTGGTATCGTCACTAACACGAGTTACAATTTCTAAGGAAATAATTCTCACCAAAACCAATTTTTGTTGTTAAAGTATTTTGGAAGTATTATCATGGATATTTCTGTTCAACTATAAATGGACTGAAAGATATTACAAGATTTCAAAAGTTTTTATCTCTAAACGTGAAGCGAAGTATACTGGTTTATAAACCTTGCCACAGGAAAGGAGCAATGATTTTAAAGTTCATTTCAATATAGAAACAGTGTTTTTAATAAAATTGTAGATTTAGAAAAAAAAGTGAATTGCAAAGATAGAAATATAACCATTCGTTGGGGATTTTTGATTTTCTAACAGGCTTTATCAATGGATAGATATTTTATTCACAGAAAATTGCGTCATTCATGAATTAATTTTTATGTGCTACTGAGCTTCGCAGTGGAATAATAAAAATATTTTAAATGAAATTGAAAAGTATTTATTAGAAGACAAGATTAATATTTACTTTCTGTGTGCTACTTACTGAGCATCGCAATGAAGTAAAATAAGAAAAAAATATTTTAAATGAATCTGGAAAACGTTTATTAGAAGACAAGCTTAATATTACAATCAAACTAGTTTGATAGTAAAAGAATAAATACTTAAATTTAATTGAATTTTTATAATTAAAATGATCTCGAAACTTGCATGCTCTTTTTTTTCTTTCGAAATTTTTTTATCTCAGATATGATATGGCTGAAAAGAAGGAATGTAATTTTATTAATAGAGTAAGAAAGAAATGGCGCTTCTGAAACCGAATATTGGAATAGGCTTATACATTCTTTGATAAAGGTACTTTGTGGTATGAGAGAATTCATAAAATGTTATTCAATGTAAATTTCCTCTGTAATATTTTGTCGATAATTTTGGTATATTTCTAAGCTCTGCCATTTTCATCATTAATACTATGTTTAATTTTTCTCATAAAATTAATATACTAATTTTAAAAGGGCAAAAAGATGCTTTAATAGCGCTTATTCAATTCTACAGGGACTTTTTGTCAAAGTTTATTTCGGATGTCATAAATTTGTGAAGTTCTATGCGAAAACAAGAAGTCGAAATTAAAAAAAAGGTCAATAAGATATTGATATATTGCAATCTTGACTTAGAAAAATTTTAGAATAGAATGAAGAAATTGCATTCTCTTATTAACACTGTCGTTCCGTCGAACTCTTTCAGGAGAGACAAATTAAGTTCTGCAAAATTATATATTATTATTAAGATATCTGCAAAATTAGTATGAAATAACAATCAGTTATAGTTTAACCCATATGTTGCTGCATGCAGTATATTAATTTCAATTGATCGTTGCATTTGAACCTGAGTGTATTCAATTCGAAAATTACTACATCAGATAAATATGAATATTTGATATGGGAAATAGAGTGTTACAGCTAAATTTGAATATAAATGAACATTCACAGTGGAAATTCAAATATTGGGGAAAAAATCCGCTATCTCTCAATCCGCTATCTCTCAATCCGCTATCTCTCCGCTATTTAGTTCTATTATAACAAAATCATACATATGATTATTTATATGAATATTAATTTGAATATATTTTATGTATTGTCCCCGAACAGGCACCAGCGTCTATCTCAGCCTTTCCAAATTTTATAAGAGGAAGAAAAAAACTAAATTTTTTGCAATCAATAATTAATATAGAGGATTAGTTTTCACTTCTGAAACATATGCATTATTTCGTATTTGTAGTGTTTATACCAATTGTGACAAAAAAAAATCTGTCCTATTCATTATTCACTGAAAAAAATTCAATTTTTTTTCTTCCTCTAGTAAGATTAGGAAAATTGAGCAAAGTGATGTTGCTTATTAAATGACAATGTACCGAGTTTAAACAATGATGACTCGTACATTGCAACTGGAGTGCTGGAAAATATAATGCTGCATTGAGTTATGATGTACTACTATATAACTTTTTTTTGCCTTTTTAAAATTAATTTGAATAATTTAATAACTAATTAATGAAAATTATCATTTCATTTTTGACTTAATGTAGGTGATGTAATAAAGAAATATTAGGTATGGAATCTAATTTTTATTTGATTTTAATTAAAAATTGAACTTTAAAATAAATTTTCTCAATTAATTTTCTACATTCGTTACTGTTATTTATGAAGATGTAAGGAATTGCAGCTAAACAATAAAAAAATTAAGTGTAAGTCAGGAAAATTATTTTTATACATATTTTTAAGAAAGATTTTTTTTGATAAATAATTTTTAATTAATGCTTTATTTATTACTGATAATCTTTTATTTTGTATATTATCTTCACATTTTGTGCTCACGAGAAAGAAAAAAAAATTCGTCTTGAAGACACTTTTTAAACATATATATAAAGCATTAACTTACGTTTTACAGAAATATCTTGAATGGTAACCGTCAAATGTGTACATACCTATCATACGAACGATTCAGTCTACGTCGCTAAAAGTTTTTGCAGCTGCAATTTAAAGTTTCATGTAGTCAATCTAATTAATGGAACTGCAAGAAGAGGATAGAAATGACATCAAACTGAAAGTTTAAACGTACGTGATAATAGGCTTAACCGTCACCAGACAGGTAATCACCATGTCTTGCCTATTGAAATTAATGTTCATATCTTTCAGTACAATTATCTGACAAAAAAATTTGATTTTTACTTTATGTTAAAGCTCAAATAATTACCTTTTATTAATGATATCAATTTCACTTCTGTATAATTTTTCCTTTATTTTAATTTAATTAATTAAAATAATTTGAATAATTTAATTTGATGCATAGTCTGTAACAACATTTTAAACGTTATTAAGAAATTTAAGTTAATTAACCAAAACTTTCAGCTGCACGCTATAACCAATGTTAAAATTAGGATTAAAGAAAATTTTCTTTTTGGACATTAACTCCGAAGTAGGATTATGGAGAGGGGGTGCCAGATCAGGTGTCGTCCTTGTCATTTGACTTCGGTTCAAAATTAAGAGGTCCATCCCAAAATAGCCCTAGTGTTGCTTTAAAACGGGACGTTAATATAACTAAACTAAGCTAAACAGAAGTAGGATTTTCAGTTCCTCTTTTATTTCGTAGTATATACACCTTTCAATTTGCTATAATTTGTGGGTTATGATGTTCATGTTTTTTTAATCTTATCAAATATTAAGATGAAATTTTGAAAACCAATTCCATGTTAATAGTTTAATAGTCTAACAAGTCAATAATCTGGGCCAACAAGTGGGTCGCCAAAGGCGGCTAGTTGTTTCTTACATCTAAGGATAATTCACTGCTGTTGCACTTGGGAAGAGATAAGAAATCGGAACTGAAATAATTACAGTTCTTCAAAAAGTTTCTTCCCTTTTATTAAAAGAAGAAATACTATAATTTTTGTTTTTATTTATATTTATTTATTTTTCGTTGAAAACTGAAAGTGCTAAAAGAAATCTTTTGTGAAACTGTCGAGGAGTTTAAAAATTATGCTCAAGTTTATTAGCTATTAAACTGAGGGCGTTTCCATTTCTCAACGCTTGCATATGAAAAATGCTTTGAATGTAACCATTTTAACGATCAGATGTACTAATAACTCATACCTCATTTGAAAAACTGAAATCATTTATTCCCTTAAACTCTAAGAATTCGTTTTAAAAACAGAGAATAGAGTGCTAAAATTGTTTTTATATAAATTCTACAATACGGTACTAATGTTATTTAGGATTCAAAATTTAAAACAAGATTAGGTAATTTATGATCAATGCAAGATATTCTAATTTTATTTATTATTCTGTACTGCACATTCATCTTACCAAGAAAGTGGTTTTGGCTGAAAAATGTCAAAATAATTAAGGTCTAAGAAAAGTTTCTAATTAAGGTCTAAAATTTATTTGTTCTTTCTATGGATTTTCAAATATTAAAACTAAGATAAAATGCATACATAACATGGAAAAATTTTTTAACTTAAATATAAAATGTATCTTCTTTTCCAAAGGAAATTTTTGTCCATATATAACAGTTATCAGAAAATCAGATTAAAATTGATTTCTCTAACTTTTCTTTTAACAATCAAGCAACATGGCTTTTAAAAAATCAAAAGGTATTTATAATCAAGCTACAACTGTAATTTTAAATACTCTGGAAAAAAATTTCAATGCACAATCAAAAATTTTTTGCAAATTCTTTCAAAACTAGAGATTTTTCTTTCTTTTCTTTCTTTCTTTAAAAAAAAAAAATTAAGTAATTTTCCCTTTTACTGCAAAATTAATTTCAAAACCCCAAATAATAAACTATCTTTTGTTTCCGAATTTCTTAGGAACTATTTTTCTGGTAAACTGCGAGGTTGAAAATTACAGTTAAAATTAAGAAGACCACCTCAAAATAGCTTTGGTGGTGCTTCAAAATATAGCATTCAAATAACCAAATTTATCCAGGAAAACTGAGTGTCATATATAGAATAACTGAATATATATGATAACTGAATTTAAAAAAAGAAGTAATCAAGGAAAAATGTGAATGAGAGAAAGAAAGATTAGGAATTTCGAAATTATGTCAGATGCTTGCTAATCGTAACCAAATCTTGTAGAGTGTCTGCCTGACTGCCACACAGTCAAGTGCCAGGTCTGATGAACGAATTTTGGTCTTTTGTATGGAGAATTATTCTAAATAGGGTAGGAACCATGAATCAGATGTGTCAGATGAAACTTTTGGAAGTATAATAAACTTTCCATCAGCGGGTTCTTAGAACGTTCGAAACAATTGTAATCTATGAAGTTCATTATTTAACCTTATCATTTTATGGTCAACCTGAATCAGGCTCTGAACGTAAATTACATGGACATTATATCCAGAACTTGCTCATCAATGACTTAATAAAAAAGATAAATGATTCATATTATTTTAGAGACAAATATATAATGCATGCATTTTTTTTTCTTCTTGTGAATTTTTTTTTCTCTTTTTAAATGCAGAAATTTTTTTAACTCTTTTATTATTATCTATTATCATTATTAATGCAGGAGGGAAGAAAAAAAATTTTTTTCTCCCAAGATCTTAAAGAGGTATTGAACTTTACTTCGACCTCTCAAGACAAATCGATACCCATCAGTTCAAAGTCGATAATAAATTACCCTAACTTACTAGCATAATACATAATCTTTCGGTCGAACGCTACTCATGAATCCACTGGTCTTCGATCCAAACCACCACTGCTGGTAAGTGCAAGTACTTTACATGAAAATAAAACACCTCAGCATCCCATCACTTAAACGGTTGTCAGCTCGAATCGGGCCCTGAACTCAACTGGGCGTAAAATGCAACCTGCTTTCTTCTGGAGCATATTCGAAACATTCCCAATGTGAGAAACATAAAAAATGATAGGAATCCATCTTCGAAATGAGCATATTATAAACGGCTCTTTCTTATTCATAGTGCTTGAACAAACATCCCACTCACTCTCCCCTTAGAGGACCCTCCTATTGAGATTGCCCCCCCCCCTCTTTTCTAGGGTGATTTCTCGGTAGTACCTTTAAGAAGTGACCGCATTTCTGCAGTTTTTCCGCCCTGCCAATATATTCATAGGAGTCAAGGAAGAAAAAAAGAACAGTTCGTATCGAAGACGGCTAAAAAGAGCAGTTCGTGTCGAAACGGCTATCATCCATCTCAGTAAACAAAGACCAACAATGGCGTGACACTTGCTTCCTGTCCAATCGGGTACGAGTATGATAGTTAACTCCCCTCCCTTACTTTTTTTTATTCATCGATTATACTTTTTTTACTTCCGATATTTTTTTAATATTTTGGAAGATTTTCGATTCTTTTGACTGCATCCTATTGCGAGCATTTAGAGCAAACATGCATTCGATTTGGAAGGGGGAGCATTATTCTTGGTGTTCAAGTAGGGGATGGAAATCCAATCGGTTTCGCTCAAAAAAAATCCTGTGAATGAATTTTTATTAGTGAATTGTAAAACTCCTCTGAATGACAGTACGTGACTTATATTTGACAAATTTAAGTATTTTCAATTCAGTACAAGATTAGACAAATTTTCATATCAGATTGACTGGTAAATTGAAATTTTATTAGACATGACTTCATCTATATCTGGAAAAATTTTATTATCAGCAATAAATAAGATATGCAGTTTTTTTAAAAAAATTTATGTCATTTGTCTATGGATATTGCCATTTTACTTCAGAATAATAATTTTCAATTGCATTTGCTCAAGATTACTGGAAAATTCTTCAACACAAATACATTTCATTTCTGCAAGGAACTGGCCATTTCTCTTTTTGTTAACAATAATATAAAATTTCTTATTGTTTATAGAATTTCTTCTATCGTTTCAATATAATGTAATTTTTAATCTCCAATACTGCACCCTACTAAATTTTTATAATTATTTCCAGTTGCTTTGTTCGCATTATTTTCTTTGTCAACTTTTAAAATATTTTTCCTGCTTGTTTAATTGTATAATTTATGCGAATTTGTAAAGAAAAATAAATTTATATAATTTATGTTCTTTCTCTCTCTCTTTTTTACTAATTTATGTTCTACATTTATGTGTATTATCTTGTAAGCATTGTTTCTTTTAATTCAGGATAACTTGACTCTCCAAATATCTATATATTGGACCATTTTAAACTAATTGGACTAATAAGCTATAATAATGACATAAGACCATTAAGGGGTTGGCCGTTGATGGAAGTTCTACTGAATTCAATAAGTTATAATACTGTAATAAGTTCAATTTCAAGAAAGTGTTGATTTTTCTGAATTTTTGTGATATAGCCTTTGATAGTTTTAAAAAAGAATAAAACAAAAAAAAATTGATTATCCAATTTTGAAATGGTGAAGAAAAAAAAAACATAAGAAGAAGATGAAATAAATTTACTGCCCTGCTGCACATAAAAGTATATTGAAAAATATTTAACAGAAAGGAACGATTTAAACTCTCAAAGGCAATTAATGCCTTTCAAATAAGAAAAAAAGTTAAAAGAAAAAAGACTGCTAAAACTGATAACAAAAGATAATGAAAGTACTTTCCAATAATTATTTTCTTACGCTTGAAAACAGTTATATAACTTAACAAAACCTGATCCTAGGCACTTAAAAAATTCTAGAATAAATGGAACGTCATGTCAAGAATTAAATAATGCAATGAAGTTTATGTTAATTTTATTAATTTTAAATACAAGTGAAGAGTAACATAATTCATCAAGTAGGAGAAAGCAAAAGCATTTTTTCCTCGAGTCTTAACTTTCATTTTCATCTTTTATTAATGTATTCATCCTCTTTACAGTTCAAAGATACCGTAGAGTTCAATCGCTGCAGGCTAAATTACACTCTTGTATGAAACTGTACCTACCAGATCCAAGATAAATGATGATAAAACTCTACTCTGGCATCAAACAATTTCCATTTTGTTTAAGTTTTCCACACCGTAAGTGGCCATTGCCATGAAATTCAAAAGATATTATTTTTATTTGTTGTTATTTTTTTTTCTGCATTGCGGTTACGCTACAATATGCAGAGTTGCCTGTACACAGTAGGGGAGGATGTGTACAACCACGAGCGATGTCTTCCTCATGCTGGGTGAACACGGACCTTTCTGCTGGAAAGTCCAAAAAGCTCCTGTTCGCTTTCATCGGCCCTAAACCAGTAACAGTGATCGATATGGTTAGACAGACGCGATTGACATCTGAAAGCTGCTTCCTCAAGTGGAGTACGTCCACATTTACAAGACTCTTCATGTTGCTACAAGTAAGAATACTACGCTTTTATTTGCCCGTTGCTACAAGTACTACGCTTTTACTTTCCTGTATACGAAATATACAAAGAAAAGCTATTGTAATTGTCAAAAAAAAATGGCTTCTGTATATTGACGAATCTCCATGCATTAGATCTCCCTGAATCAAATAATATTAATAATAATAAATAAATAAATAAATCATTTTTTGGAATTATGTCCGCCTGCCTGTGAACATGGTAATTCATAAACTGGACAAGCTATATGAATGAAATTTTATATATGGTTTAATCATCAAAATTGCAGATCTGTGTCAAATTTTGGATAAAGTCCTTCAATGGGTTAATTGTCAGTCGGTCTGTTTGTGTATATGTGAATGTGATCAAACAAAAAGCGCCTTTTTATACAAAGAACGCTGTTTTATGTAAGTATACGAGTTTAGTTTATTTATATTAACGTCCCTTTGTAAAGCAACACTAGGGATATTTTGGGACGGACCTCGTAATTTTGAACCGCGGTCAGAGGACGAGGACGACACCTGAGCTGGCACACCCCCCTCGCCACATCACACCTGCGGACGGACGTTACGAGAAAGTCGAGAGGAGAATTCTTCAGACTGAAATTAATATCGCATTTCCGTTCACAAGTAATTTATGATAGAAAAGGCTGTGGTTAATTATATATATATTTTATTGTAAGAAACTTGATACTTGAGATGAGCTTCGTTAAACACTGTATGCCTAATTTTTTAAGCTTTTAAGACAATTCATGATATATCGGTCTTGTTGTAACCTCTGAGCTTCACCAAAGATCGATGCGCGTAAAGAAAAAGCACAAAGGAGTAGCATTTAGAAAGCGAACATCATGTAAATTACCATTCATCAAACCGTTCACGATTGCATTTCCAATATTTATACTGTTCCATCAGTTTGCGGATTAATACTTTAATTATTATTTAAGTAATTACTATTTATGGTACGATAACGAATAAATAACGAAAGACCAAGAAATTTTTGAATACCAGTATGATATTATATCACAAAATTAAATGAAAAATTAGTATTTTTCATAATTTTTTCAAATGCGTTGAATAGTATTTGAAGATTCTTCATGTTAAAATTATACTTGATTATTAATCTCTTTCAAAAGTGAATCAACGAAAACTTTTCCAAAATCTGTTAAAGCTCATTTTACGAAGCAATTGTATTATGCTGTTTTCACACAAAAATCTGTTAGTTATCTCATACCACAATTTGAATAATTCCCAAAACTGTATTCCCAATTTATTCGCTGGCTCGCAATGCTCGGGAGTATGAAATAAAAAATGCAGTCATCAAGCAATATGTACCTGGAAATGGATGAAAATGCAGTTATAGCCTTGATGAGTTCGCACCCTTCACTGTTTTTCAAAGGAATAATTACAACAAACAATAATCTTGAGCCTTTTGTTGAAATAATTTCTATAATTCTATCTCTTTTCTGTATATATGTTATAATAAAGGACCTTTTCACCTGGGGGCAGTTATATATGTTCATCGCGTCATCAATAGACCGAGGCAGGGCCAATTTTTTTAAATAAAAATTGGATATTAATATAATAGGTAACATATATAAAGAAGATTTTTACAACATATCTTTAATAAAGAAGATCTGATGTAACAATAATATTTTAAGGCTTATTTCTGATTATTATAAAACATCTTTACTGTCTTTTGATTTAAATGATACCTTTTAGTGGTCTTTCCTGTCAATTTTCAATATTATCTAACTTGCAACATCCGGTGGTGTGAAATGAAAAATACAAATGTCAAACAATATATACCTGGATGAGACTAAAATACAGTGACAATCCTGATGGGTCAACATTCTCCACAGCTTTTCAAAGGAATAATAACAACAACAAAAAAATGCAACATTCTTGAGGTTTTTTGATAAAGGAATTGATGTTACTCTTTCTTTCTTTCTTTTTTTTTTTTTTTTACATTCATAATAATGAAGAACCTCTTTTCAGTTGGGAGGGGGGGGGGACTAAAGCTCGAAGATGAGAATCTGTCATAAAACTAAGCAAGTCTTTGGTTCCTTTTGATGGTATGTTGATGGCTGTAATACTGGTTAGCAGTCCAATCGATAATAACGGAACCTACTTGCTTGTGAGGTTTCCAATCATGTGGAGCTCATAATAAATTATATTTTGCATAGTTTTTAGAACTGGGTTATTATCTATGCCGGTCCAATTATTTATATTCATAGTATGACCAATGATTCGGAGAGGGGTAATTCGTTGTGATAATAATTCGCATTCTTATAATAAATAGCTTTTAAAGATAATTTTAAAGCAACAACATCGTAAAACTGATTTAAGTTCATTATGAAAGTACACTGCTGTATTTTGGCTTAAATTATATTGTTTAAAAGTTCTAAAATATTCTTTTAGAGATTTGAAACCCTGGTATGTCAGAAAATGAGGAAAAAAATTCCATTATTATAAATATGAAGCAAATTAATTTAAATAAAAAAGATATTTAATACGATTACATCGACCGATATGTAGAGAGATTTAGAAAATTCCTGATATGAACTCGAGAGTTAAGCACAAAAAAAAAAAGAGTTTTCAGCGTATTATTAATTATAAATTTTCTGTTAAAAAGTAGTAATTTCTAACTTCTCAATCAATATACTAAGACGCGCAGTGGAAAATTTTTGAAAAAATCTGCTTTTCTAAATTATCTGATGATGATTGCTTTGGTTTGTGTATAAGATATTGGCATCAGAACCAATTTTTGGCTAATTGTACCTGAATTATAGGAAAGCCTACAATTCTGAAAATGAAGTTCAAAAATTATAAAGAATGTAAGATTAAGATTAAAGCTCTTAAACTGAATACTGATAAAGATCTAAATAAGGCAGAAGTACCAATTGCGTTACGATGATGCAAACAAATTACCAATGTTTTGCTGACAATGTCTCAATTAAAGAAATTCAGAGCTATATTCCCAAGCATCCAAGAGATCTCGAAGACTCATCTGTGAATTGATCACCAATAGCTTTCAAACCAACTACAACCAACATGAATCTATGGTCCGATCTTTGTCGATTAATACCATCATGTAAAATTCATTCGTCTTTTTTTTTAACTCTTTCTTTCTTTCTTTTTTTTATTAATAAAGTTTCAGTGCTTATTAAGTATATTAAATTTAACAACCATGCTACTATGTAATATCATTGTTAATCCACTTTTCTCCCTTCAACTGTCATGGCCGGAGGTTGAGAGCCTTCAGTTCCAGCACTCCACTCACCCTGCCGGTAATTGGCCTTTCTCTTCTAGCATATACCAGAACACATACATATAACACCCCGAATTTCTAATTTAAGCCAAGGATACCAAATATGTGACAAGTGCTCATTATGTTGTTTATGATTTTTTTTTTACCAAATCTTGCTATACAAAAACGAATTATGTTACAAGGAAGGAAAAAAAATAAAGAAATATATATATACTACTTTTCTAAAAAAACTGGTAAGAAAAATCATACACCGCATATGCTACAAATGTTTCAAAATATATTTTATAGATAAGATGTATTTCCCTTAAAAAAGTTTTATTTTGTTTTTCCTTTCCAGATTAATTTATTTATTTGATCAAAATTTTGAATACAATCGGAAAATATAAGATCTGCCGACTATGTAACACAAAAGCAGCTTGAACTAACCAAATGCACAATAAGACATTCACAAATATGTTCAAATTTCACACACTGTTCAATAAATAGATTGTGTGCATTTTGGTTTAAAAAATTTGTAAAATTAAGGTTTAACTTTTGGCTGTATGGAGTGATAGTGTTAATTCAACTCTTTAGAAATGTATTTAAATAGAAAAACTTTTATTCTGAGTAATTAAAATCTCCATTTCCGTAGTGAGATTGTCAGTTGAAACCATAATATTTAAAAGTAACAGCAAGAATAAATTCACATCAACTTTCATTCATAGAACATAATCATATGATTAAAATCTGTCTACACGCAACAATACACCTCCATATCACGTTGCGTCAATAAAATATTATATAATATGAAAGAAATTACTCTTTTTACATATAAAAAGTTTTATTTTTAAACTTTTAAATATTTGTTATAACTGACATAAAATCTTACGCAAGAGACTTTTTTGCATTTTAAAACTAAATATTCATATTTTGAGGAATTCTCATAACTAAGCATAAAGTCGCTATATCTATTGTTTGCTAACGGATTCTAAAACCCTCTGCGCTTTTGCGCATGCCTTAGGATGGGTTTAATTCAGCAAAATAGAGGGTAGAGGAAAGAGGAAATGATGAGATGTTTACATTTAACAATAAAGTAAATTCCGGAAATGGCGTACATGCCTCCGTGTGTCACCCTTTAGTGAGGTAGAATCGTAGAAAAGCAGTCGTATGAACTATATTCAACAAACGTTTTTACTGAAAAGAACAGTAAAGACGTTTGTTGAATATAGTTTTATAGTTTCTTAATTGTTTTTAATAGCTTTATTGAATTTTTAAATAGTTTTCTATCTTTCTTAAATAAATTTTATGATTCAAAATCCACTTTATCGAGTGAGTTAAATCAGGTTTCTCAGGTAATTAGTCAAACAATTAAACCTTTTTCAGACTAATATTGTATTTCAAGAATTTTAGCCTTAATGTTATAAATGCAGCTTCAGTTAAAGACTATTCATTTTAAACTAATTCTGTCTTGTTATCAATCGAATTTTAAATTTTTTTTCTTCTGTTACGAAATGTTAATCACGCCTATTTAAATGCAGTTTTATGGTAGAATAAATTATTCACAAAAGGTTATAATAAATATTGGAATGCGTTTCTCGTTTGGATGTGAAGAATTTCTCTTAAGTTCCATGAAATACGGCTTAGACCTGTATAAGTAACAGTTGTGTGTGTGTGTGTGTGTGTGTGTGTGTGTGTGTGTGTGTGTGTGCGTGCGCGCGTGCGTGCGTGCGTACGTACGTTTGTAAATCCGCAGTTGCAGATTGTAACAGAGTCTTGGATCAGTTCTAAATGTGTGTTGTAACTGTACCTTAAAAATAATCTCTGTTATTTTGAATATTATGGATTCATTATTCTCTTTACGAGTTTATTACTTTATTAACACATGTGAAGTGTTAATAAAGTAACACTTTATTAACACTTCACTAAGTATTCACTAAGTAACACTTTCCTAAAGTATTATCTACACATGTGAAGTGTTTGAGTAATTCTGTATTTGTATACTTTATCTGATTAATAATAATTCATGTGGCCATAGGTATACTAATTAATTTCTCTTGATCTATTTAAATTTATTTTTACTTGCTTGTGTTGTTTTTACAGCAAATATTCGAAGTTGGACATAATTTCAATTTAATAGTAAATAAATTTTTTTTGCATTATTCTGGTGCATAATAAATAATTGAGTTTTCGGAAGAAGAAAATTCCATAATTTCCCCTCCCCACAAAAGATTTATTTCTTGTTTCGACTTTCACGAGAACGGACACCATATTTTTATATTTGATCATGTGATGAGTATGGTATACAACTCTGCATACATCACACTATGCGTCTATGAAGGCCTTGAAGCTGTTACCAATATTATTATGCATTACAGGAATCGTAAAGCAAACGTGCAATACTCCAAATACAAAATCGAAACTTCATCACTGATCACTCACAATTTTTTGGAGATTTAACATAAAAAACATTACAAACTATTTTTTAAGATAAAAATAGTTTCAGAATATTAATTTACCAGGTCTAGGTAACAAAAAATATTATAATTCGTCTAATTTACTAGAAAAAAAACTTTTTGTAAAATGAATGTATATAAAAAGATGCAATATAAAATTGAGTATGAGAATAATTTTTAAACTGTATGTTGATTAAACAGTTGATTTGATTAACTCATATAATTTTAATTTTCTTTTGACGAATAACGGTGAACTTTTATTTTATGGGTATTGAGTGTCATTCTTTTCGTAATGACTTTTAGAGAAAATGTAACCATTTTAAGTTAAAAAACAAACAAACAAACAAAAAACAGATGCTCCCTCAAGAAACAATAGACCCCTTAGATATGAACATCTAAACGCATTTCTTCCATTACAACTTTAAATACTCATTTCTGCTCACTAGAGATATTGTGAAAATTGTATTTAAGACCAGTAAAAAAAAAAAAAAAAAAAAAAAGCACACGATTATAGTTGACTCTTGATTTTGTGGATATCAATTGCATAAATAGGAGGAAAATATAGCAAATTTAAAATCAACATTCAAAAGTAAAATAATTATAGCTTGAACATTACTCACTCTTTTAAAATCGTGAAGAAGTTCTTGTTACTGATATTGTAAGAAAATTAAAAATTTTACATGTGCGTTATATAGTTCAATTTAAAGTGTAATATGCCATTTTAAATAATATTCATTATACAACATCATATTTAAAGGATTTCCAATATTAGGAATATCTTTTCACAACAATTAATCCGTTAAATAGAGTTTAGTTACATTAACGCCATTAACATTTGGTTGCATAACATAGATTTTCTGAATAACAAAGGGACTATTTTAGGAGGAGCCTCGTAATTTTAAATCGCGGTTGGATGACGGCGACAACTCCTGGAACGGTATCCTACTCTCCAAACTTCCGCGTCATACCAGCGGGAAAGCGTTGACCTAAGATGCGACATTTAGTGTGCACCATGATATTTAAAAGAATTTCTAAAAGAATCAACTTTCGGACCTGAAGCTCTCCAACCCCGAGCCAAGAACTAAGTACTAGGCCCCCCAGTACCCTTTAAATAAAGGTTCTCTGTATTGCTACGGTGTAATTCACTTTTATTTAAATGTGTTTATGAAGCATCGTAAAGTCATTTTCATTTTTAAATAATAAATAATAATGAAGATTTACTGGCGTGCATTTAGTTATTTTATTTAGAATCAAACATTGAAATATGGCATGAAGGAAATACTTGAAATCGGATTGATAAAATGCTGGTAAAATAGGTATTTAAGTACAGGAAGTGGGAAAATTTCAGATTCAAAATCATTAATATATTACACTGTTTAATTATCTAACTTGATTTTAATTTTCCTAGCATAACAAGAACAGTGAATTTTTTTAAATCGAATTTCGTTGAAAATGTGCCTTAATTTCTTTTTGAGTCAATTTAATTTAGTTATATAAATGTTCCGTTTTGAAACAAAAAGAAAAAAAATTTTAAACGTCCCTTGTAGTCTAGATTTCGTATATAGATAGTGAGGACGACTCCTGATTCACCCGCTCCCATTTCGAAAAATTTCTTTCTATTTTTCCGAAAGTCTTCATGGATTCAGATTTACAGTCTAAAACTCAATTACGATAAATTCGCAAATTTCGGAATTTTTCAAGCATTTCTTTAGAGATTTCTCAATTCATGCATTAAGATAAAGATAATAATGTTTATATTATGCACTTACTCAATAAAAAAAATCAAACCAAAAAAATCCTTTGTTGTGGGATTTCGGTTTAAAATCTGTTAAAAGAGATTCAAGAATTTGGAGATTCTTTCCTACACCTAGGTAAAAATTTTACTTGAGTTTTTGAGTTTTTAATGCATGAATTTTGTACTGTCACAAACTTTTTGAGTGCTCACTTGTGAGTGTTAACAAATAATTAAAATATTTTTTAAACGCTGGAGTTTCTTTACTAATATTTCAGTTTTGAAACTTCTTGATTTTCGTTTATCAAATTTAGTGAGATAAAATTTTCCATTTTTAAGAACTCGGGCGATTTTAGGATAGATCTTGGAATTTTTTTTAACTGTCTTCAAATGAGGGTAATGGCATCAGCTTCATGCGAAACTTCGGCTTAACACCGACGGAAGGATGTTAGAATTTACGGAAAATGTCAGTGATATGCCTTGAACTACAGAAGAAAAATCAGAGCGATGTTCATGAAATTGTATTAATGATTAAGCATTATTGTAGCAGCTTTTTAATTATGTCAATCTATGTCAAAGAATAGCAACAGGAAAGAAGAAAAAAGGGTATTAAATTATCTTTGCTAAAACTCTGATATCGCTATAAATATTTTTCTGTCTTATAACTTATTTCTTAAATTTAATCTGATTTTAGATTTGTTAAAGGAAGTGCTTTTTTTTATATAGAAAAATAAGCTTCCCATCATTGATAATTGAAGAATCCAAAGAATAATTCAATGTATGATTGTATGGCTTACTGCCTTTAATCGAATTTTATATTTAGTGTTAACCCTTTCACATACAATAAGGTGTCTGACAGGCGCATCGAATTATTGAATTTTTTTGTTTTATATCTGCGATTAAGTGAAAATATTAAGTAATTTAAAATACAAAAAAAAATCGCTTAGAAACACTTCAGTATCCTTTGTTATTATAAGAATTAAAATAACAGTGAATATCCCAAATAGGACTCCATCTAATCATGAAGTTAAGTAAATTCGTAGGTCAAGGATTTAAGATTAGTATTGACCTTCTGGATAGATGCATCATTATTCCCATAAGATCAACATTTTATTATTTGTAGAAAATATGCGTTTTACTTATTGCTATAATTTCGCTAGTGAAATTTTTATTGCTGCAAAAATTTGTCATCCGGAAATCGTATTATAATTTCTGAAAAGCATTTCTTAATGAGTTTCTCAAAGTTTCCACTCATGGAAAATCAAATATTTCAAGAAAGAAGCCGGAAAGAATTCTTTGTTTCTTTATGAGTCATGTTCATATTAGAAACGTATATCGTCGTTTATCATTCATTGTTCTAAGATCCTATTAAAGGACAATAAATAGTCTGTGCCACAAGTAGAAAAAGAAAATGAAAAGATTTTGATTGCTTCCGGACGGCTGCAAACTTTTAGTATAAAAAATATATGTATATTGTGCGTGTATTTAAAAAACAAATATATTTTTTAAAGAATAGAATTTCAACACAATGCGCCTTGCTATCATTTGAGTTTTTTTTAAATAATTTTACAAAAAGCAGCATATAAATCCCGATCTTAAAGATGATATAAAAACAAGAAGGAAGGGAAAAAAAGTGAGTTTTTTTAAGAGCGGAAACGTTACACAATACGAAGCGTGTATGTGATCTACTCCGATGAAAAGAAATTTCCTGTGCGGGTCTTCTGTTCGTCGGAATCCACTCGGATGTACTTGATCAAAAGGGGGCGTTCCAGATCACGTCAATCATCCACCTCATCTACAACAACTGAGTCACGCACTTGTCTTGCATTGGTTGCTTCACACATGACGATTACAGATTGCAGACCAATCGGAGGGCACTCGGCGCTCGGAACTGAAATCTCCACATACGCGAGGAAATTATTGTGATTTGGAGGCATTTTTAGAAAATGGTTGGCCGTTAAAATGTACTCTTATATTGGAAAGGTTAAGTAGAGGTCAGAAAAAAAATCATCGGCATTAAATGGTCTATCGCATTTCCGCAAGTAAATTCTTCATGGAGAAATAAATTCTCCTCTAAGCTTTCTGTTTCTAGCATGAAATATATGTTTTGAGGTGCGTTAAAATAATGATGAATTGTTAGCTAAAGGGAAAAAACATTAAGTTTGCGTGTACTGTATTTCAAATAGACAGACGGTAAGAAAGGTGAAGACTCGAGAAATTATATTTACTACGATAACTACGATATTTTTAGGAATTGGCTGCCACTATGTAAAACAGAGGAAAAAAATTAATTCCTTCCCCCCTTTTTGGCAAAGAATAAATATTGTAAACATCGAAAAATTCGACCATGAAATATTGATGAATCGATACGTATTAGACTTTTCTGAATTCGAAAAACTATTTTCACAAATATGTCTATTTGTCTGTCTAGGAACACCATAACTCAAAAACGCTAAGATCTAGTTTAATGAAATTTGGCCGGTGGCCTTTACAACAAAATTATGGATTTTTATCAAATGTAAAACCAAACCCCGTGACAGAAAGTCTGTCCATATGAGTTCATACAAACACAACAATTCAAAAAGGTAACAAGCCTGATAGTTGAAAAATTATATGTATTTTTATTACTGGAACTGTAGTTTAGTATCTGTTTACAAAATCCGTCTGCGGATAAACGATCTATCAATTTGTTTGTCTGTAAATGTGCATGTGAGGTCGATAATACTCAAAAGTACAACAAGCTAGACATGTGAAATTTGGTATGGAATCATGATGTCGAAACCTCAGTTCTATTATAAAATTAGACACAATTGATCAAAAAGAAAAGATTCTGCTTGTGTCCTCTATTCTCATCATTATACTACGAAACTAAACACAAAAATTGCCATTCTTGTATCAGTATATGAAAAAAGCACAAAGAAGAACACTTACAAATAAAAACATTATTTAAGTATTTTGAATCCAAACAGTAAAGAAATTAATGATCTTGTGGACCTATTAAAATAGAAATAATTAATATTCTTTCTCGAATAATTCGAAAAAACAAATTCTTACTTACCATGTGCAAACAAAATTTTTAAACTTTAAAAAAGCTAGTTTAAAGTTTAAACCGGTTTCTGCGTTTTTAAAAATATTTGCAAAAAGTTTTGAAGGATATTCAAAGATACAAGAAAAATAGTCTTGGTCTTCCTGTCCCTAAAGAAATTGGGTCCGATTTTAAAAATCCGATTTCAGAAGAACATCACACAAATAGCTAGATTTTCAAAATATTTCCTTTCTTTTTCAGAAGAAATTCAGAAAGATAATGTTTAAAAAAAAGCATTTCCTGTTTGAATTTCATATTTTCCGATAGTAATTTCGTTTATAGGATAATATAGTATTCGAAAAGGTATAAAATATACAAGTTGAGCATAAAGTCTTGCCCTGATTATGAAAATTTATTTCGCAAAAATTACTGTATTTGGAACACGTGTTTCACTTTATGAATTGAATTCCTTATTAAAATCTGTAATTAAACCAATTAGTGCAGCATATTTCAGCGTGTTCTCCCTTTGTATCCCAAAATATGTCAAAATGTTATTCTTGTTCTCGCTATAGTGTCCAATATTTGTTAAGCAAAACTAAACACAACCTCTGTCCTCCTAACTTTCAATTCTTGATTCTCAAGAAATGAAACGACAAATTAATAGCTTGTTTCATTGCAAGTAATCACAAAAAGCATCCGATTTTATTCTAATCATACGAAACTCTTTAAAATTTAAAATTTTATCCATTCTTCCAAATAAAGGCAACTGCACCACTGTTCAATAATAATAATAAAACTTTAATAACAAGGCTATGCAATGACAAAAAAATTTGCAGTCTATTCAACATTTATTTCATATTAACAATTTGTACTCAGCGAAAGACTTTACTCATTCTGTATAGTAATACCAAGTTAAATAGTCCTGAATCTGCTTCTTTTGCATCTATAAGAAATGTAGTTTTTCGCACCAATATTCAATAAGGAAGTGGTTTCTCCGAAATTTTCTCGCATACTCTCTAATAAAGGTGTTATCCCTCTCCTCATACCTGTATAAAATAGTAGATCATGGGCAAAACTGTGTACGGTATAACTACTTAGATATTTATTTACAGTCCTGCCCATGAGAGTTGGGGGCTTCGAAATATAACTAAGAAAACCGATACTTCTATATTATTAATTGCATGCCATTGGTGAACAATAGTTATGAAGAAGACTTTAATGTTCGGTCTTTGGCGATTAATCACTGGGATAGTTAATGCAAAATATAAATACTTTTTATTTATACTTTACTTTATACTTATACTTTATATTTTTGGTTAATACAAAAGTACCAGAAAAGCGAATATGCATTTTGGGCATCTCTTTACCGACTGATTGAAATCAAAATCTAACACAGAACTACAATCGTAGTCACAAGACCGCATACCAAATTTCATTGCATTATTGAGTTATCGTGTTTCCATGCATCTCAAAGTACAAACTGACGAACTATCAATCCCTGCATGAATTTAGCTCCAAATTCGATACAAATCTACATCTTAGATAATAAATCTGTATGCTAAATTTTATCCGTCAAACTTCCTTCCTCCCCCCCCCCCTTTTTTTTTTCTTTCCTCTCATAGTTATCGCATTAATTTGTATTTGGAGAGCCGGACAGACACACTCTCTAAATGAATTTTGTTCGAAATTTGAGATAAATATACAAATTTGGTATTAAAGTATGTGACTACTCTCAGGATGAATTTTTTAAAAACTGCCCTGAAATATACTTTTGAATTTTTGCATGAAGAAAATTGAAATAACATCTATAAATCCAAAATATGCTAGTAAAATGACAAAAGTTTTTAAAAATTGTATAAAAATAGTTTTTCGGGGGGTGGCAAAAAGAGGTATATAACAAAAATCTTCAGTTAGAAATTTATGAAATGATTTACTTAAAATTTTCTAGCTTAAGAAATATATTGCCTACTTCTTGAACTAAGAAATAATCTGTGTTCCGATTCATTCTTTAAATATTGTTCGACTAATAAATAAAATGAAATTTTCACTTTTTTTACATTGTGAAGCGTTAAAATAAGTGTCGAATATTTCTAAGTAAATAAATTATTTATTCTGTAGTTCAGAAATTGCGGAACATATTGAGAAAGTATTATACCGAATTTGGACAAAAAATATGTATTAGATTTTAAATTATGATGTTTTTCCTAAGAAAATTCTAACAAAATTTATATTGTGAGAAAATAGCATTTAAAGATGTAAAACAGCATTAAAACGTATATAATTGCAAATATAAAAATTAGTGTAACTTCCCAAAAAATGGATTTAGAAGCAAAATTCAAACGATTTTATGAGGAAAACTGTTCAAGCATTAAAAATATTAAATTTAGAAAAAAAAAATCGACTTTTCAGTGTACTCAACCTTAACACCATGTACCAAATTTCATCAGTCTAGTGTTTTTGCTCCTATTAACTAAGAATTTAATTGGAACACAGCTTGTTCTTCAAAGTGTTTTTTGCTCATATTCTAAGCACAGTATTATTAAGTCAGAAAACTGTTACGAAAAGACGATTACATTTGTGCCTGCGCTTCCCTTGCAAATGTTCCATGGGCAAAAAGCATTTTTGCGTTATCATGTTCATAGACAAACAGAGCGACAGACAATCATATTTTTAAAAATGCATTTTATTGACTCAGTGAGGTCTGAAACTTTAAGATTTGTAAATATCTCGAATTCATTTTTTTACACGATTACAGTACTTTTTCTTTGAATGTAATAAAATGTCTTCCAATGTAATTAAAACTAATCTGCTAAATTTCGAATCCTGGGGTTCTAAAACGCGTACGAAATTAATCATTTTTCTTTGTCATTTTTTTCATATGAATACTTTAAATACTTCCTACTAAATGACAGAACATATTTGTTCTAGACCTAATTTTAGAATTAATTTTTTGTCTTCAGAGTCCTGCTAGTGTCTTCAAAAGATGCGTTTTTTCCCCCTAGAAATAAAAGCAGTTATTCTTCTTCTTATTCTATTTATTTCTTAAAGAATGATATTCAGACTTTAAAAATTAGAATAATTAATTATAATTATCTTTCACTTACTTAAAAAATCTTGTAAATCTGTTTATACTCAGGAAATATGAACGTTAATTCTTGTACAGGGAAAGAAAATTAAATTAATACGTTTATTAGACAAATTTGAATCATAGAATCATATCGGGGTCATTTTCTTAATAATTTTTGCCTAATAAAACATCAAATTGAAATACGTGATTTCAAAATTTTCATTACCTTTAAAAATTTCGAAAGCAAATGCACATTTATAGGATATTTGTGTTAAAGTATTAGAAATCCACAATACACAACTCCTCGACTTTTTATGTGATTAACAAGATGCTAAAAACTGTAAAATCAATAGTAAGCGGAAGCTGATTTTACTAAAGAAATCAATTACAAATATATCGTCAAGTATAAGATATCTAGAATATTTTACTACTCTTCTCTCTGGTGGTGCTTCTATTTAAGGAAGACTCAGCGGTCTTCATTTCAATCGCCCATAGGCGAATAAATATCGGTGCTTCGAAGGGTCAGCACGGACCGGCACCTTTAAGCTTGTAAAATAATTGATGTGAGTGTGGTTGTTTGACTAAACCAGAGCATGAACATCAAAAGTGGAAATATATGCAATTAGCATAGCATTTAGTATTTTAATTTCTATGAAATGAAATTAAATAGTTTTAATTTGTTTCATTTTATAATTCGCTGTATTTTATTTTAATGTGACCAATACATAGAATAAAATGTGCCGCGATAATAGCAGTTAAGAGATACCGGAGAAAGATGACGTTAACAGTTGACCATTTTCAATAAATCAAGTTTTTGAGGTAAATGATGTTTCTTTGCATATATGAAGATGATCCTTTCTTGCATGGTACCTAGTTGAATAAATTTTTATTTCCATATAAACAATATTAATTTTGCTATTTGAAAAAGAAATTCAAAAGTGTCGTCTTGCCCCGGTACTTCGAAAAGGTGACAATTCTGGTAAAAGTTGAAAATATTTTTATTCTTAGAGGATAGAAGACAGTATTAAATATTGTTAAATGCATTTTTAAATGGCATGAAATAAAAAGGTTATTGCCTCTAAAACTTTAGCACATAGTAATTTAATATAACTCCAAATCAGTATTTTATTTATTATCAACAATTAAACGCAAGTTTTTCTCCTACGCTTCAGCATTCCTTATGCCAACATCAGTAGCTTTTGAAATATTCTGTCTTTTCAGGATCACGAGACTAACACTTTTCGACGATTGTATTTCGATAAGGGGTGGTACGCAGAAATAGGAGTTGCTATTATGCAACCTCCTTCCACGAAGAATCTGAGTTTACCCTATTGCTAAATGTAATCATCTCCTCCTTGCAGCTTTTCTCCCATCCCTTTTTGACTAAATGAACATCTCCTGACGCATGCCCTTAGGCGAGGAGGGTTTTCGAATCCAAGATTAAACAATACTTTCCTAATGGAGAGTCGAATTAGCAGGAACTGTATTGTACTTTCTTAAAGAATTTCAGCTCATGGCATGAATGTAAGTAAATATATTTGGTTCTTAGAAATAACTCTTTTTTTCCCCCCATCCCGAATCTTTTTCTATGTTCTTGTGATATATGGGTTTCCATTGGTAACAGCATATCTTCCAAAAGAGAGATTGTTAAAATATTATTTGTAAGATTATGGAATATACAGAAAATAAGTCATTGAAACAGTTTATAATTAATTTTGATCAAGAAAATCTCATAAAATAAGTAATAAATGCATATAAGCGCCAAACAGAAAGCAATTAAAAGTATTTGGGGCAAGATGATGAGATCGACTTATTAATACTACCATCTTATCCTACTAGGAAAAGTCAAAAATCTTGGATTTCTTTAGTAGGATCATCAAGAATAAGATATAAATGATTAGTGGATTTGAAAAGTGTATTGTCTAAGGTAGTGATATATAGCAATGAATAATCAACCATTTGTTTTTCCAATTAGTTAACGAAATCTTGCGTTGTAGAACTTGGAAATTAGAACATGTTAATTAAAACATCCGAAATGGTGGCAGAGGCTTCACTGTACAAATAGTCTCTAGCAGTTTGGAGCGATGTGAAACAGTATGAGTAATATGAACATTAAGTAATCTATTCTTTATTTTGATCCGGTCACTTACATCTTGCTTGATATCATAAATTTTTCAAACTTGTTGCATTTTTCAAAATGGAATGTCATCTGTTCACATCCTAAGCTTTCAAAAGTTTTTAGTTAAAAAAGAATAAATAAATAAATAAAATTTTACATGTTTTCTTAAATATATGTAAGAGACAGAAATTCGATGTGCACTATTCATTAAAATAAAATATTTAATTTAAAATCTACAATAAAAATAATATTCCAGTTCATTTTTCCCTTGCAATTCAATCAATCCTTTCCTATAGTTTTAAAATCCAGTTGGAACTTTGCAGACTTTGACGTTGCAGATATTAATTAAAAATTGATTCTTTGTGTTGAAGGAACTGAACATAATACATTTCTATATAAATATTCGATTATTTCTGCAAGATATAATTTGAACTAAAATTATAAATGCATCGGATATTAGTTTCTAAAATAAATTACATAATTATTTCATTAATTTTTAAATAATTCCAGGTTTTGTATTTCAATGAATATGTACGCTCAACTAATAATCTATCGCATTAAATTGCAACAAACTGACTCAGGAGAAAATGTATGTAAACAACAAACCAAAATGTAAACAAGTATGGGCCAATCTACTTATGAAATTCCTATGGAATTATACTTTCGTACCAATGATTATTTTTTATAATAGATTAGCCTTCTGGGACTAATTTACCTTCTATCTTTGTGATATGCCACATCCCTGATGACAAGCTGGAATTTGGCTAATGCATTGGCATATCTCCTTTCAATTAATATTTGAGAATGAAAGTTATTCTTGTGATACGTTGATTTAGTTAGACAAGATCCTATCTTACTTCCCGATTTGATGGTATGCAAAGATTAATGAGGATGGGTTTAGTGATTTCCGAACCTTCAATTGATGACTTGGTTGACTGATAACCAAGCTATTCTCTAAAGGATCATAAAGACCATTGTCAGAATGATTATATCATACAAGAGTGGAAATGTTTCGGTCACTACAGCTGTTCATGGAGGGAATTATTTTAACCCCCCCCCCCAGATTAATTTCCTTACATGAACGTGTTTCATGATGGAAAGGGGATCGATTGCAGAAAGTACACAAGATGGCATACTTAAAAACTATACATTTCCAGATTCTATTTTTCTTTGGAAAATTAATTATTTGATTCTTTCACTTTGAAAGGATTAAAATTATCTGATTCAAATTATCGAAATTACTCGTTCAAATGCTTTCCAATAAAGCGAACTGTATCGTTTGTATCATATCAAAATGTTGTATAGTAAACAGAATCGCTCACAGGAAAACTGACGGCATTTTGATATAATTGCAAGAACGATGTATGATATATGACATCTCTTAACAACAAACGGCACATAAAGTAATGCGAGAGCAGATAAAACTTATCTAATTAAGGATTTCGCCATCCATAAGAATGTCACTATTTTGAAAAATATTGACATTCTTATGGGCGCCAAAATGTCATATGTCTTTTTTATATAATAATAATAATCCTTCAAGTTTCGCTGAGTACTCAGTTTAGCTTCACAACTGCAAAGTTTTGACGTCTTAAGACAATCTGTTCTCATGAAATGGAACAATTAAAAAGGGAAAAGGTTTTATAAATGCTTCAGCAAAGCTAATATGACATTGACAGCTGAAACACAGCTTGTTACAAACCTAGTCTTTTCCTGAATGTCCACTCTGTAATGATTTAATTTGAGAAAACCACGCCCATTCCACTAATAATATTCTTCGAGCAATTTAATGTGTGCCTCGAAGATCATTACCCCAATCATTAGCTGTAATTTTGTGGCATTCTGAAAATAGACGATTGGCTGCACCTATGAAGCAAATGATCCCAAACGGAAGTTGTAAATCCCTTCCCAGAAGTTTCAATCTCGTTTTTAACACCAATCCTAGAAAAACATATTCTCTATAAAAGTATTATTCATTAGCTCTGTAGAATATATAATTGACGTAATTGCTCACTTTACACCACAGAATTCTTTAACTTTTGGAGGAGAAGGTGGGCAATTTTCGTGCTAATTTTGTGAGTACTCATAATCTCTGCAATATTTGTCTTCTCAAAATAAAGAAAAGATGTTAATTTCTATATGCAGTTTTATTGTAGAGGAAGTATAAAAAAATATTATGTTAATATTGTTGTGAAAACATTCAAATGCATATTTATTTGTATGTACAACATGTTCATACTAGGAAAGTTTTGTAAATTATTTCCAGCTATAATAGCTAGTGGGAGTGTTCATTCTTCAGTTCCCTTTTAAACTGGCACAATATTGCGCCATTTGTATTCAGACTCATCCTATAGAGAAGAGATTTAAGCATTCTCCATTTTGGATATCTTGCTGTTTATCTATTGAATACAAACTCTGATACAAAACTAAAATATAATGCAAACGTTCCATATCAGATTGTACTGTATCTTCCTTATGTGCATTTCTGATATGTAATTTTTTCATTCACAAATACAGACAGACAGATTTCATTCAAAATTTGACTGAAAGATACAGTTTGGGAGTAGAGACAACATATTGAGCTTCACTCTTTCTAGTTTTTTTTTTTCTGAGTTTTTTAGTTTGTAGACAAATTATATATTATGAATGCTTGTAATTTTAGATTTCTTATGCAATTCTTTGTGACTTGATAACTTTTTTCCATTGCTTTCTGTATCTTATGATCTTTCGAATTTTCTTTTGATCTCCATATTCTTGATCTTTTTTTTTTTAATAAACTGATAAAAGCCTTTCTTTTAAACACGTTTTATATATGTTATTTTCTAGATTTCAATCATTATGTTTTATGATATTCATTATGGCTGAAACCTCACCTAAAACTTTTCGGTGAGTCGAATACGATGTTGCTAGGACTATAACGCTGTACAAATACCATTACATCGGACGGCTTCCTTCGATTTTAAATCTATATTCTTCAGTTATTATCAATTTTTATTAATATTCCAGACTTCCAAAAATTTAAAAAAAAATATTTTAATCTGTGTTCTATCTATATAGTTAATATTTTAGATCGAATTATTAGCATTTCTATTCTAAGAAAAATATTAAATTTTTTTTCTCTTTCTATAATATCTTTGATTTCTTACTTTCTACTTTGTTAAAAATATGGGTGGCAAAATGAAAATATAAGAGTATGCTATTCTGATGAAAAAAATTCTAAGGCGATTGGAATTTAATCACTTTTATAATATTTTAACTATTAATTAATATCAAAGGATTCCTTTATTATGATCACATTCGTTCTTAATTTATTAATAAAATCGCTTGATTTTCATTAAGTATTATTTCTTGCCTTTTACTACTGTACTTAAATGGTATTTAAAGCCTTTATATTTTTCACTGCTTCTTTGTCTTTAATGTACTTCATAATTCATGGTTTCAAATATTATGAAGTCTAAAAATAAGATTTCTAAAATTAATTTCTAGATAGCGCCACCACTGCAATGTCAATTTCTAGTTAAATTAATATATTAATTGATAACACAAATCTCAAAAGTTATTAAATTATTCTATTTTGGTTGGGAATTTATAACTGTATAAAATTTCAGAACATTAATACAAGAGAAAGTGAGTGAAAAATAGATTACGAATTTCATTCTAGTACACATGAAGCATATGAAGTTCAATAAAAGAACATAAAAAACAGCTGATCCACCTTAAATTTCGTGTCTCAGAGTAAAGACATCATCCCAAAATAAATGGCAGCTTGGAGAGCTAACTTAATTAACTTCTTTCTCTAGCGATGCACAATAACATTAGTAATGGATACAATATTTTGAATGTCCATTGGGGTGTGGCTATTCAGGGATTTCAGATTCAAAATCTGAATCCATCGGGGATTTTTTCTGTCAGCGGATTTAAAATTCAGATTCCAATCACGTATTTAATGTTCTCACATTGATGTTATATGAAACTTGTGAATCAGAATTACGAATCGTTAATTACATTCATTGTTTGAACAAGGTTCAAATTCGAAAAGGTGATCTTATTTTGCATTTTATGTCTTTGTGAAAAAACGAGGGTGAAAAATTATCATATAAACAAACGTTTTCTCGGTTCAATTGGCAAGGCAAAGTGAGTGATTATTGTGGAACATTGATTGATTAGGGCCTCATTGCCTATGACGGAACATACTTCCTGATGAAGATTCGAGATATATATAACCGACAATAAAGTCTATCATACGTGATTTACAATACTTGTATTATATTTTGCCTTTATCCTGTCATTTAAGTTTATCCTCTGTCCTATTGTGGGAGTTGTCATACCTTGTAAGCACGATGCATTTAAATAGCTCCAAAACTGTACGTTAGTCTACCATGTAAATGATTGTAAGCTTATTAAATTATCATACGTTTATCATTTTCATGGAACTGCCAATCATTATTAGATTGTGTCATTTCTTCTTTTTTCTGTAACTATAGATTTTGTTTAAGCTAATGCAGCGGAAATTTCTGCATTGGACGTGTAAAATATTTATTTTAATAAGTTAAATTACTAACTCACAGCACAAGGAAGGTTTACTTTTCCGAAACATACGGAGGCAAGAAGATAAATATCAAGCTGTCCATAAAATATTTTCTTTTAGAAATATATCAATTAAGTCATTAAAAAAATTCAAATTTATGAATTTAATTTAAGAAATGAATTCGACATAAAATTATACAAAAACACCGGTAAACTGATTTAAAAAAAGGGAGGGAAAGACAATCGATATATTTGAAATAATTAAACTGAAAATTTAAGTTTACCTTTTAAGAAAAACTAGGAAAAGGTGATAAAAGTTTCAAGAATACTTAGCATAAATCAGTGAGTCATTTTTCAGAGAATCCTTCAATTCTATTTAAATGTTAATTATTATGCAAATTTAAAATAATCTATCGAACATGAGAAATTGCATTACATTTAAGAGTCTTTTTTCCCTTTATGAAAGTGAAAAATATGTTTAAAAAAATAATCATCCATCTCAGCTGATAAGATTCTTTTGACAGCAACTCCTATGGTTAAAAGTCGTTACCTTTCCATTTGCCCTTTCGCCCACGATCTGCCTCCTGTAGCCGTTGTTTATTTATGGCTTTTTTTTTTTTCAGTTTTTTCCTAAACCGGATAAACTTAATTCCTGCTGCGCAAGCGTTTAATTAGAAGTCAATTTCTCCTTCTCCCCCCCCCCCCAATAACTCTTATAAAGACCACATTTTTTTAGAGTTGATTTTTTTTTCAAATATCAGTTTTTTATTTTATTAGTTTTTTTTTTTTAATTAAGGGAGAAAATGCTTCAAAAAGTAACCCAAAGAAGTTCACATTTTTTAATTAGTCTAATAGATGTCCTGTTTCAAAACTGCACGGAGACTATTTGGGCTGGTTATTTTGAACCCATTCATTTGGAAAAGACAGAAGTCAAGGTGGGTGGTGGTAAGGTTTATTTTCGGATCCGGAAAGTTTTAGTCCTATTAGAACAAGATAATGTGCGACATCTCTCCGATGCTGTTCAATATTCTAAATACCGTATAGTAACGCGAAGATATCGCAACGATTTTATTGGCCATTTTGTGCTAATAAAAAATTTCATAATCCGATTCCGCCAATGAACCTCCGTGGATACATGAAAGATTCGTGTTGAATCTATCGGGGCCAAGGAGTGCGGTTCCCGCTGGTAGGGCGAGGAAGCTTGAAAGGAGTGAGACTTAGGTGTTGTCCTCGTCATTTAATCACGGCTCAGAAATACGAGACATGTCCCAAAATAGCGGTCGTGTACAATAGCTTCAAAACTGGACGCAAATATAAACAAACTAAACTGATGAAAAAGATGATATTAGAGGATTGCAACTCTTCTTCGAATTTTGATATCAACAGATTCAGCGCGTCCTAACTGTACTTATATGGAGGATGTTTTGCTGAAACATAGTCTTAAACATACTGATTACTCGTCATTGATACTTTATTACAAGACAGTTGTGTTCCTAGAGATTTAGATATGGAATGCAGCCCTTCTACTTTATCGAAGAAA
>JAPMOR010015421.1:62058-78087 GCA_026543865.1 Argiope aurantia
ATATATATATATATATATATATATATATATATATATATAAAATATGTGTGTGTGTGTAAGCATTATTTTATGTGAAGCAGAATGCAGTTTGAAGACAGTGAAGGTACTTTTGATTTCGTGACGTCGTTTTATTTCATTTTGAAGAAGCAGGCATATGTACAAGCGATGAGCACACAGAACGACATAGAAAGGAATATGAGGAAAAAGCTCTTGGACATTTTTTCCCTGGTCTTATATAACCAGAGAAATTGATAGGAAAAATATTTCTTCATAGTGCTAATATGTAATGAGATTTCGATAGGGATTTTCGTTACACGCGTTGGCGAGGTAGGGGAAACACAGGGAGATTTTTAAAAATAATTTGTCTCATCAGCGGTATTTCGTCTCTTCACGCGAAGTGTGGGAAAGTTAGGCTTTTAGCCAATTCAGCAATTTTACATAGCTTCGCTTGAATTAATTAAGTAGAGACAGTGGAATTGGATCAAGAAATAAGAGAATATTTTAGAATAAAGTTACTATGGGCCAAATTAAGATAAAATCTTGGAAATTAATTAAATTGAAATTAAGAGTTTAAAATATCATTACATATATATATGTTATAATCGTTAAGAAATTCGACCTCAAAATTTTAAGGATTCTTCCCATATTAGATATCCTTAAATCCGAAAGCCACGTTTTGGTAATTATGTCTGTGTCACAGCACAAGAATACAATGAGTTAAAGAGATGAAATTTGATATGTTGTCTTTTACCTAAAATTGCAGATTTCTATCAACTTTTAGATGATATTTCGATCAAGCGACATAGGGATCTGGGTATATAGTTTTATCACAGGGGTTGTTGATGACTTATTTTATTACAGGGCTGGAATTTGAAGCCTAATCCATTAACCAGCTGGCGATCGGTCTGTCTGCCTATTCTTGTGCTTCTGAAAGCAATGACTTTAAAATGCGAGAAACTTAAAAGTTGAAATTTGATATTCAGCCTTTACATCAAAAATGTGGAACTGTGTCAAATTCTGGATCAAATTGATCAACGGAAAGAGATTTCAAAATGTTTATTTGATTCTATTGACTTTGCGAAAAAAGGGAACATAGGATTGGAGCTGTGCTGAATTTTGATTTATCGAAAAAATATCGATATTTCGGAAAAATCGTTTTCTTGATATCAATTTTTGAAAAAAAAATCGATTTATCGATATCATGGTAATGAATCATAGGTCACGATGAATGGCGATGCAATGAATCAAAAATAAAAAAATAAATATTGTTTTCGATGCTTAAGAGGTATTTACTCGGAACTTTTATTATTGGTGCATTTCCATTAATCCCACCATTCGAAAATGAAAATAGGATGGAATATGATGAAAATTTGGATGTTTACTTTCGTTGTCCTTCATTTTTATGGTATTACTACCAGGCGGTTTGGAAAAGGTGAAAGAAAAAATGAAGAGAAATTGTATGTTTGCACGAGAAGAACTTAATTGCTCTTGGCAGAGTGAGTGTTTTTGTTATTTTCCTCTTTTTTTACAGAACTTTTGTTAAAATTTCTATAAAATTTTAATATATAAAAATACTCCATTTAAACTTGTCATTTTGGAGTAAATTGTTTTCTGTTCCGGAAACTGAAAGAGAAAATTAAACAAGATGTTTTGAATTTCTTTTTATTTGGAAAAACTTTGGTTAGTTAGAATGTTAAGAAAGATTGTTATAATTACAATAAAAATAATAAAATCAGGATATATTGAAAAATGTCGAATGATGTATCAATGAGTTTAATCATCCGCCAGCCCTACACATAATGAGTCCAATTGTAAATGCATATGAGAAAGATAAGGGGACAACACACACACTGTTTATAATAAAACTGGTTATCACTCACTTAATGCAAGCATTTTTAAAATTTTCTAACAAGAGTAATGGGTTTAAATAAAATCTTTATCTCATCATCCTTAGCACTTTGGATGAAAGAATTTTCTTCTATGCCTATTATATTCCGGGATAACACAATTAAACACTGATTTGTCAGGATTTTCTTCTGCATAACTCTGATAGTTATATAATGAAAAGCGTTGCAGACCTCTGAATGCGAGGTAGAATTTCTATTGAGTGATTTACAACAATGAGTGATTTACTAAAAAAATTACTTCTTGTCTGATATTTGAGGGTTGTTCTTTCAAATACTTATGCTGATTCTTTGATTCCTATAATCTCATTTTATTTTATTTTTTCTTGTCAAATACTTCTAAAAGGTAAACTTAGCATAGGGTAGGGTAGTTAGGTAATAATCGGGGGCTTCTAAAAGCATTTGTGTATAGTTTGGAAATCAAAAAGTGGGAGGTTTTCAGCTACATGCTGAAATAATTTGATCTGAATATTTTGTTTGTGGAGAATTAATATTTCAACTTTGTAAATTAAACATTTCTTTCTCCTTGATCTGGATGTGGGATTTTAACTGCGATTCGAACAAGGAATAGAAATATACCGTTTTCTACTAAGACATCCAAATTTAGAAACCATTGAATTGTAAAAAAACTTCAAGATTTGTTGAGAAACATGCGCACGAAAATAACTTGAATTCAATGAAAAGCATACAAAATTCAACGATTAAAAAAAAAATTGTAAGCAGAGAAATAATTCTTCTAACTCTATAGCTTTTTTTTACTACAGTTTCACCTTGATTGTATTTAAAAAAATTAATTTATGTTATTAATTTTTAATGCTATTTATTCTATAGCATTTGTAATTGATAGAAAAGATTGCTTGAATTTAAAATATTTTAGGAATCTTATTATTTTATTGCCTCGAATATTGATTATTATTAATGAATATTTAGTTACCGATTATCCGAAATTACTAATTTAAAAAATATAATATTGTAATAATTAAATATATCATAATATTTAATATGAATCTACCTTAAAGGGTTCTTTCTGTAACTTTTGATCCTAAAATATAATTCTTCCAAAATGCAATCTCCCTTCACTGACTTATATAACCTTCACTCTCAATAAAATAGAAAATAGCTGACATGCTTTGAACAGTAAAAATAAATAAATAAAAGTAATATACTGTGAGTCGTAAAAAAAACAGTGACAAAAAAATGTAATTGATATTTTTAAATTACAGTTTTCACAAGATAATTTTTTAAAACTCTACTTACAGCTCGTTTTACTAGAGTACCACTTTATTATATGAAAAACTCGGTTTCCGATTCCTTTGCGCAGTTTCTAAAAATACACCCCCCAAAAACAAAATCTTCTAAAATTCCCTTGACTATCAAGAGACTAAAAAATAGCTTACATGTAGTGAATATTAGAATGAATACAGAAATAAAATTAAATATAATTTTTTTTGTAAAATATATTTTTCTAAAAGAAGAATTTTAATAACTTTACACAAAGTACTTTTTACTTTAGTGCAGCCTTGTTTGCATGACAAATTTCGGATTCTGATTTCTTTGTGCAGTTTTTGATCCAAAAATAAAATTGCCCCGAAATAAAATCTCCCTGTTCTGTGACCTTCACTGTCAAGGAAGTGACCGTCCGAGCCCCATTTCCAGAAGCAGACCCGTCGGAAAAGACAGGATATTCGATTTCCTATCGGAGTCCGTACTACTATTTGTAGCACTGTACAGAACTTTTATCCATTCCATCTCATCCGGCCTTGAAAACGTTATTTATCGTAACCCAATAATTCTACGAACTATATTTATCCACGTGCAAGTCCAAATGTATCTTTCATTTGCAAAAATTCATGTTTTGGACAGCCTTGCTATTATTGATAAGTTGGCGCTTTTCGTGATCAACAATGATAAGATCAAATTCAATAACATACCATCCTTGAAAAAATTTCTTAGTTTTGCTTAAGTTGTCTGTTTTGAGAAACAATGGTGTTAGGGGAAAATCTTGGCGATTAAAAATTAGCTTCTGCTCTTCTTTTATAATTATTCCAAGATTTATATATTGCTACTTGACAAATATTCCTGTTTCAAAAATTGTGTCGAGAATTCTTTAATTTTTTTATTTATTTTTAAATGAGAAAAAATTAATGAAAAAATATGATGAAGAGAAATATGAGAAATACAATGAAATTTTATATGTGAGCTTTACATAAAAAATTTAGACAAATTTTGAAGCAATTTCTTCAAAAGGTTCAATACCCATAAAAAAATAAATTTAAAGAAACAAATATTGATTACAATAAGCATAAATCAATTTTATTTTATATTCTTTAGTTGAATCCCAGAAATTAAAAATTGATTTCTTCCAGTCTTTCACAGAAAAATAGGGCCAAGATTACAAAATTTTCTTTTTTTTTTACTATGTTTATATGAATAATCATCTCTTCGCTGAACAGTTTATCAGAACTTGTGTATGATTATATATTATCTTGTATTAGATTTTTATCACTGACTTCTTTGATATGTTTTTAGCATGTTAAATATTAAATGTTAATATGTTAAAGTATGTTAAATATGTTAGTATTTAGTATGTTAAATATGTTAAAATGCTCATTAATGCATAGTTTATTTAACATATTAAAATGTTTTCTTCCATTAACTTGTTTATTTAAATCATATCTCTAATTTGGAGCGATCACGCCAAGTAGAAGCAATAAATGCAGTTCTAGGGTTATGATGCTAAAAAATTTCTTTCGGATTTTTCTTTGTCAGTTCTTTTTCTTCTTTGCAGAAAAAAAAAAATAGCAACTAAATAACTATACAGGATATAATTTTCATCTATAAACATTCAATCAGTATGCCTCAATTATTTCATGCGTAAACTAAGAAATTTATTTTAAATTAAAACGGAAGAACAAATAAAAAAAAATTAAGAAAAAGCACTTTTGGATTTGAAGCAAGTATTCCTCAGAATTATAAGCAAATGTTTTAATTGAAATTTTTCCTTTTTTTTTTTTTCAGATTTTCTTAAAAATATTCTACAGAATACTAGGAGTTTTATTAGAAGGAAATATTTTTTCAATTTCATTAACTCTATAAGCAAAAAACCTGAAAAAAACTGGGATCTGATATTCAACAGAATCAATCATAAGCAGATTTTAACTTTCTACTCACTCAGAAGTTTCATTCCGTCCTTTTATTTTGCGGGTAATTATTCTTACAAAAAATTATAAACTCTTTATTTGTAAAAATATTATTTTTATTTTTATAAATAACATTTGTCCTTGAAGCGTAAGTCCTTGGTCTTACGCTGAAGAAACATGAAACGTCAGCATCTATGCCGGGCCGTAGACTGGGATATTAAAGTAAACACATTCGCTGTCAGATGAATGAAACGACCCACCATTCAGCCAAAACACGAGATTTGCTCCATACATCTTGCTTTGATGTGACAAATGCCAGGAAATTCTATATTAATGTAAAACAGATGCCGCCAAAGTTGAATTTTTCTTGTCTTCTTTCCCGACGACATCATTTACAAAGATGACCATCAAAAACCTGAAAGAGAACCATATATAAGCGAGTTAAAGCTGGCCCTCATTTGGTATTGAGTATGACAAGGATCATAAAATATCTGACTTAAAATGTGCCGATGCGACAGTCAGCGGTGAACTGCCAAGTGTCAAATATAGCAAGGTTATAAATGCGAAGTTGATTCGCTTCGTCTGAGCTCGCGCTGAAGTCAAGTGCTTGCTTTAATAAAACATAAAGCAACCTGTTTGTAAATTAAACTGTGGTATAGCGTTAAAATCCATTTATCAGGTATAACTTAGTCGGCGAATAAAAATTTTTTAAAAGGTGAAATTTTGAATGATTTTTAGAGCAAGATAGTGGAAGAAATGATGATTCAGATAATTAATCTGATATTAATTAAGATAAAATAACGAAGTATCACATAAAATAAAAACAAAAACAGAAACAAAAAAATAGTAAATTTTGGCAAATTTGGCTAAAAATTTTTAACTCATGTTAATTTGATATTAATTTGTATTCAGAAACAATTGAATAAAAGGAAAGGGGATTATTTTCATTTTATTCTTGGCTATTATTAAGAGACCCAGAGAAGTTTTTGAAACAACAGGAAAAAACATAAAAATTAAAAAAAAAACCGCAGACAGAATTGTAATTTAAATTCAACATTCAAGAATGGCGATAAAAGAATTACTCTTGGTGTACAAGTTAGAAAAAATAGTTTAAAACCTAGAATGAAATAAAATTAACCTGAATAACCAAAATATTGTGGATAGATACTTGAAATGTGTTTTTATGATAACTTAGAAGTCGCAAATTATTTGAAGTCCTCTAAGGATAGCTTGGGGCTTTTTTTAAGTTAATTTTTTTTTCAAATACTGGTTGAGATACTTCCCTATTAGCACAAAATGTCCAACAAAATTGCTGCGATATCTTCGCGATATTACACGACATTCGGAATACCGAACAACATCGTGAAGATATTGTATAATATTTTCAGTTGGTAAGATGTATAAATACGGTAATGTTAAAAGTTATGAAAGCCAACTCCGAATTTTCTATTGTAAATGTTTATAATAATATTCTTTCCTTTGTTGAACTCCATTTCTTTATCTTCTTTAAATGCCGAGAGCAGTTACAGTTATAAGAAACAATTTTCTTTTTAATTTCTTTAACAAAATAAACTTTCTTTTCACAAAGTTATCAAACCATTTTTCAATACATTAATGAATCATATACCTCATTTCTTATTTCTTTCACTCATACCAAAAATTGCTTAATGAGCTATATTTTAAATTATTCCTTATATAAGGGTTTGCCTCCGTGTTCTAAATTTATAACTGTATAAAAAGAAAACATCGAAAATAACTAGAGATAGATGACAAAATTGACTAAGTACGTGACTTTAACTCTCATTTACTAGACCAACATAATAGATCAATAAATGCCACATTTTGCTATTTTGCTTCTCACTCATGTCAGATAGAGCTTTAATTCAAACCTTCATTATGCTCGTAAAATATATTCATCAACGACATGAAGATTTGACCCCACCTTTGATGCTCGATACTAATGAGTCATAAAGCTATTTTTAGCGGAAAAACAACTTAAATAATGTATTTTCCCTCTTCATTATTTGACCCTTGAGTGACGTTTCAATATTAGGGTCTTTTAATTTATTGCATTTCTCTTTCGATGCTCTAATTATTAAGGTAAAGGCAGCTTTATAGAGTAGCTTTCTCCGTATTAGTCTTCTTTTTACATTTAAAACCACCTATCAAAAGCGTAAAGCAGTGAGTAGAGTATTTTATTGATTAAAGTAATGGATTAAAAATATTGATCTAAGAGCAGTTTGAAAAATGATTTCGGAATAAAGCCTAAATGGAGTGAAGTTAACCCTTTCTGTCATAATCGCTAAATACCTTTTGCCCCCCACCTTAAAAAAAAGCGAATAATGTGATACTATTTTAGGGCATTGCATAAAAAAATCCATAATTTTTTTATGTGTTTTAGGAAAGTTTTCTTCTGATGATATCATGAGCTAATCACAATAAACTCTAATTAACACGGGCCTCCATTAAAGAGGTGCCCTCTTTAATTGAGGTCCAAGAGTTAATTTGGAAACTGTTAGAGAAAGACATATAGTTTCAATTGGGAAAATGTTTTAAATGACATAAGTTATTATATTTTATGCTGTTTGAGTCCTTATTTCTCAAAAAAATTACGATGTCTGAACTTTTATAAAGTATCCCGGTCCTATTTATTATATTTAGTAAAATAAAATTGACGCAGTAACAATTTTTTAGAAATGACCCTATCTTCTATCAAAACAGACCGAGTGATGAAACTCTGATTAACACTATTTAAAATCATTTCAATATCCGCCTCAAAAAAGATCCAACAATCAATGCATATCGTATACTCGAGAACACCGCTGATTAACCTAAAATAAGGAAATTCGAAGCTTCATAAATCGGTACGTTTTGGTCGGGAAAAAAAGAGAGACATTTTCAAAATGTTACTGCTTCAAGAATATTTTGCCAAAAATGATTAAAAGAATTATGATAAAAGGTATAAAAAATAAGACTTTGTAATTTTTTCAACGGTGTATTTATTGATTCAAACAAAATGAAATATGATTCTTTATGTCATAAAGAGTCTTTTTCAATCTGAAACTATATGCATATTTCTAATTGTTTAGAAAGCTATTGGACCATATTTAAAAGGCTATATATCTTATTATCACTTTATTAAAATATCTATATTTGGATACTTTGTCGTTATCAAGGTATGACAATTGATTCATTATTGACAAGAACAACATCACATATTTACTAACAAATAATACACAAAAATAGGACACAAAGCAAATAATCAGCAATTTTTTATTATCTTCCTTAACTGCCATACAAACAGTGCGAACTCTTTTTAATGTGAAGAAAATTGTCAGAAATGCGCATAAAAGATCAAAAATTTTAATTTTCTTTATAAAAATTGGTAACGAATATAATGAATATTTATACATTACTTATACATTTATTGATCTGGTTTTTCAACACAGTTCAGCACAGTAAGAATATCTAAATTTTATCAGACATATTGTTTAAAGTAAATTTTAACTCTACATTTGTAAACAGAAGCAAGTTTTAGAAACAATTTACTCTCGGAAAAGTAATTAAAATAATGATTTGTTGCTGAATTCAGAAGCTCGGCTTATTGCTTTGAGAAGTAGAAATATAATCGTATCAGTTGATTTTTTTCTAAAAAAATTAATCCCAGATTTTATATTTCTTGGCTATCGAATACTTCCAGATAATATGCTGTAAAGTATATGCTTGAAAATAGCAATCCTAGTGCAAAAGTGAAATATTTTACAACTATTGAATATTTTAAACATTCCTTTATGAATAAGACATATAAACACAAAATGCAATTTATAAGTGTGATATGATTCGAATATATTTAATTAAAAAAATTTCCAGGTCGCTTGAATTTTCTATAAATAAGAAAAAGATAAAAACGTTATCTCCAGGTAGAATTTACTTTGTTTAATTTGACAAAAAAAAAAAAAAATGGTAACAATTGTTTGTTTTCGAATTGTTTTTTTTAATTTAAAAGTATCTTTAATAAGAAAAAAATCTTCAATACTTAAATTAATAATTTTTAATAACATTTTTGAATTTTAATATAATTTTTTATTCTTAAGTAAATATTTTCTTAAGATTTGTAATTAATTCAAAGGCTTAATTGCTGCAGAATGCATTGAATCAAAAATGAAACCCAACGTTTCCTAATTTTTAAAGTTTTTTTATCACTTTAAATATTAACTGTATTATTTATTTTATTTACTGTACAATTGCTGCATTTAAAATACTGTATACTGTTGGTTATTAAAATTATTTTTTTATTTAAGAAATTATTAAAATTTTAATTAAAAATTATTATCACTTTATTAAAATTATTCGTTGTTTTAATAAAAAAACGTATTATTTTTCATAAAACTATTAAATATTAAAAATAAAATTGTACTGCTATTTTGATTTAAACAATTTGTTCCTATAGTCATTTTCAAACCCTGTTTTTCTTAATTCGAATATCTAGATAAATATGATTTTTATTGTTGACCGTTAACTTCAAACAAACCAAGTTCCATATAATCAACAATTCTTTAATTTTTAATTAAAAAATTAATTGGGGTTTTCAATAGAAAAAAAAAGATAAGTGAAAAGTTCTATTAAAAATATCCGAAGATAAACCAAGAATGAATAATGAATGCAGTCTGGAGAATTGGATAGAGGTTTCGGGAGACAAAATGAATATACATAATACAAAACCAGTATATATTTGCAATCCGCGAAATCTCAATTTCATGGAATTTTCGGATCAAGAGATATCAATTTTTCAACGAAAGCCATTCCTCTCGAGATTTTTGTATTCAAAGATTAGCGGGACATGGCATCAGAGCACCTTATTATAATTCTTTATAAAATACGCTGCGATTTTTTAAAAAATTGTTATACAAGCTTATTCTTTTAAAATCAGTAGTTCTGTGCATAAAGATGGTGAGTGGGGATCCAGTAGTTATAGGAGTGGTTTCTTGCTGTAGGTGGTTGATTGAGAGTTACTTCAGAAGAAACATATTTTGCATACAGTTTTTAATTGCAATGTAACTTCAGCTTTCAGCAAAAATAATGTTCGGAGGCTAAGAGCTTTTGAGTTCATGAACTCTACTCAGTTCTTTCACAAAGTCTTTTATGAATACGATATTTAAATAAGAAATTCAAATATGAGCGATTCTTTTAATGCGTTTATATATTTTATGACGAAAGTAAAAGGCAAGTGCAAAATCTTTCAATAAAAACTGCTCAAAGATTAACGTGACATGGCTTTATTGCCTCTGGGTGCCTTATTACTATTCTGAATAAAATACACTACCGAATTTTTTACGGCCGAAAATGCGGAGGAGGATTTCCTACCTTAGCTAATCCTTTTAAACTCAATCCAAAAGGCGCAGTAGCTAGGCCCTTCAAGAACAATCCTTCTTAACAATGCACTCGATCGCCATAATTTCTAGCAGTTCAAGGTTTATGGAAACAAAAATAAACAAAACCGCAAAGAGAGAGAGAGAGAGAGAAAAGAAAGCGCCATCAAAAGTTTAAAAAAAAAAAGGTAGGAAAAAGAAAAGTATAAAAAAAGGCAGACGATTCTCTCGGTAACCTGCCCCTACGCAGGGGTCAGGGGTCACACCAGGGTTCCCGAAGAGCACATAGGAACCACCCCCTTTCCGGCTAGTTGCAAAAATGTCAAGTGTTGACTAGCAATAGTCGGCAGGTAGTCTGGAATAAAAGCATGGTAAAGAAAATATTCTTCAACCTTTAATCTGCTCTTAGAGCGTCGTACTTAGAGCGTTTTTGTTTCTGCTTTTTCTTCCTTAGATTGGGATAAGTTTTGCTCTTTTTTTTCTTTTGTAGAAGAAGAGGAAAGGGGAATTTCATTCTTGTTTGAACTTTTAGTATTGTGCCGTTTACATAGTATACGTGTGTTCGACACCGGGGTGTTAAATTTCAAGGTCTTACGAGCCACGGAAGAGGGATCTGTTTGACTACACTTTTAATTGGTGAATGTATCAAAATGTTGGAATAGGATAGTGCATTGTAACTGGAATATTAATTTAACATATTGCTCTTCATTTTCATGTTATCGAGATAATATTTCATGCTTCATTCCCCGAAATGGAATTTGCAAAGTGCTTGAAATGAAATTGTAAAAATTATATTTTATTGAACGGACAATATTATTCATTAGAGCAAGATAGCGTTTAATAAATTTATCTCTTTAGCCATTTTGTCTGTTTTTTGCATCAAATATATTTAACTGTTGAAATTTTAAAATGAGAACAAATGTATATTACAGGGTTGTTTTTGTAGGAGTAGAATTATTTTTAAACAAATATATTTTTTAAAGTATTGAATTATATTGAATGCATTTCTAAACAAAGATGATACATTTCCAACAAAAATATTCAAAATTGGCGCTAAGAGAAAGCAAGATTTGATTCGATCACTGCACTTAATTTTTTTTAACTTCATCTTTTTTATGTCATTTTATTAATTTTTAAAACTTAAACAAGACATTTTTATCCGATTTCTAAGAAGTAAATACTTAAGTAATATACAAACACCTTGTCGTTTTAAGTTCGTTTTTCCTATACTTTTTAAAAAGAAAAAAAAATGCTCCTGAATACATTAGAATTTACATTGAAGCTATTTCTAAAATTAGTTTAAACTTTGCCTAATTTTTTTTTAATGCGACATTTTATTTAAAATTGATGGCACATCATTCAAAACAGGTTTATCATTTATGATTCAAGACGTGTATTGCTAAATGCTATTCCTGTAGTTCAACCTTTTAGTTTTGATACAAAAAATTATTTTTGCCTAAAACTTACAATATAAAATTATTTACACTTCACAACTATAAAATATTATCCATCATACTTCATCATTATGTTTTATAATAAACTACATTCTCTAATATATCTGAAATCTTTAGAACTTCGAGGTGTTTTTTCAGTCAAAATTAGTTTTTTCAAAGGAAAGCAAGCTTGTTATTATCCTATTTTAAAAAATTTGGAATAGACCACAACAAACTCATCTGCATTTTCTAATTTAAAAAAAGAAAATCCCCTTTGCGTATACAAACCAAATAATTTAATCCATAATGATCTCTAGAACACATACTCAACATATCATTTTGCCATACATGTATTATTTCTTTTATGCTAATACGCCAAAAATTCATACCATCTTGATGCTTCAAGATAATACCCGATTTGTTCATTTTGTACCAGTTACTTCTTTTTAGAGAAAGGCTTCAAAGCTATTTGATCTCCTGACTATTTTGGACTAGAAAAAAAAGTTAAGGGCTTCCATCTATATGAAAAAAGCATTTCCTCCTTTCATATGATGAACAAAACATGTGCAGATTAATAAAATTGAAATTAAAATCATGAATTAACGAGGAAAAAAAATCTACGAGATTAAATGCAATTGCATTTATTAGAAAATTTTCAGTTAAAATTTTCAAATAAAAATTGCATTCTGATTTATTTTTCACAATATTATTGAAAAATCTCACTACTATTGATATTAAAACTATCATAGCTCATGCTATCATAGTTTCGTTTGTTATTATCCCAAATGATGTGCGCATCTCAGCTTTGGTTCGTAGCTTTTCAATAATCAATTATATTATTCTCTAAATTTTGAGCTCTCAGTGATAAGATTTTTTAAGAAAATAAAGCGCTTAAAAAAATTAAACCGAAGTTTTTGCCTGAAGACTCAATAATATGAGTCGCATTTTTAGTCTTAATGTCTCATAATTTTTGATTCTGAATAAAGATCTTGTTTAAGTAAATAAACTGCTTTAACACATTGAATGCCAAAAAAAAAAAAAAAATTACAGATTGCAGATTTCAAAAATGTGTTTCAATATATCATATTGCGATTCAACGAGATAACTCATAGTCAATGTCTTGGACAAAACCACGAGTTATCTCGTGATTGGCAGTTAATGTATTAAAAAAACAATCGAAAGTTTGTTTGTTTAAAATGGATTCATAAACATAAATTGGCGTCTTAGGGGCTGAATTTGAAGGCCAATTTGTCAGTTGGAATGTTTTCAAAGCACTTGTATTCGAATTTCAGAGAAACTCTTCAAATTGAGGCGACTTTCTTGTTTGAATTTGCTTAATATTATTGAACCTCTGATATGCATTATAAGTTCCGAAAATTCACTATACGACCCCACTCAGGGTCGAAACCAAAAGCTTAAGAATAATCGAGAATTGCTCCATGAAGTTCATGATTCACGCAAAAAGCAGAGCCCTAGTCGGTCAGGAGGTCCGATACCTTTCCCCGCTAATCCAGATAGATGGCAGCAAGTAGGAAGGAGAGCAAACAAGCAAGAGAAAGAGAAGAGACGTCAACACGTCAAGAATGGTTACACAAAATTCGGCTTATTATTATCAATTGTTGCATGAGACGTCAGATGCCGGGCGAATAGAGATTGATGATTCTACGAAAAAGAATGCACTGAAGCTTCCTTCCATCAATAGCCAATGATGTCATTCAATTGATGACTCGAGATGGATTCAAGACCAATTTCAATGAAATGAAATCGATTCATAATAAGAGAGAAAGGAAGATATTAAAGTCTAATGATATAATCGGTGTAAAGTTAAAGAGATCTTGAAGAGCTACTTTTGCTTCTTAGAGAATAGAAAATTGATTAGCTCAAGAATGAAGTAATTAATTTACACTATAAAGAAAAGTTGATACATGGTAAAAATGGATGGACTTACAGAAAATATACATAAAAAAATTGCATCGAAAGGAGTATATATATATATATAATCTTTGATTATCATGTAACGACTCCAATTGAATTGGTAATGATAGATATGTGATTAATAAATAAAATAAAACATAGATAATTCAAACAAAATGATCGATATAGAATATCCTGACAATCGGCTTTGCATATGGATCAAATATGCAATATGTTTAATATTTTATATGTTCTTACAATGTTATGGAATTTCGAGTGTGGGATATAATGGTGTAATAGTGGTAAGATGACATCCTCGTCGGATGACAATTGTTCAGATTTACGGAATCTTTTCTATCCTTTGTAGTTGGCACTCTCAGTTTCCAAAAGTGTACTACCTTTTAATTGGCAAGTGTCAAATTAAGCCATAAATTTAACTCATTACTTTCAAAATTCATGATTTTTTTCATTTAAGTAGGTATCTCGAGCGATTGTAGTGTACTTGAGGATGTCGTTTTATTAATATTCTTCAACTCGCGATTTTAGAATGCGATTTTCTTTGAAGCTGGAGAAATATTATAACCTTTCAAGTTACTCTATTCAATATATCCTGGGCAATTTTTTCTGCACTCTAAGCTATCATTCTATTTTTCAACTTATGAGCCATTAACGTGAGTTTCAATAAAAATCCTTTTAAAATTTGAAATCGGTCCAATTTTTAGCTGAATTTTGGATTCAAAAGGTTAATGCATTTCAGCAAAAAGTAAAGATAATTTGAAAATAAGGAAACAAATACGGAATTAAAATAACATTCATTATAAATTACATAACCCATCAAAATATCTAGAACAATTTAGCTCTGCAGACGAACTATCTTTCTCTCTTAACCATAAACAAGGGAGTGTTACTTTTATTTGACTTTGAACTTTTTTAATTAATTCTTTTCAAATGTACTATTTCTTTCAACTTATTTTTTAATTCAATGGTGTTATATATAATTTTTAAATCTTTCGTTGTATTTTATTCTGATCTTTGCAATTACCTGTTGAAAAATAATCACTTAGCATTCTCAAAAGCTTGTTCATCGCAACATGCTATCTTTTCTTTTCAAAAAAGATAAATTCGTCCACGTTTTTCAAAGGCCAGGGTCACGAAAATTCGTGGGCGAATCGAACACAATGGTGATATGCAAATTATTAGATTGTGCTAGAGGCAATCTTTCTCTAAACATATAGCCTAAATCACTTCATCTCTTAAATGGCAAAGTTTTGAAGGAGTAAAAAATCTTTGCTTTGAAATATGAAAAATAGATTGGAAAGGCGTTATCCAAGAATAAGTTGAATTCAAAAGAGATATTAGTTAAACGTTAATATTTTAAAGAGTAATTAATTCCATTATTAATATAGTTAACAACTTCTTATCATATATATCTATGAATATGAAGAAAAGAAACATGATTTATTAAATGAAATATCACCTCCGTTTAAAATTTGAAAGAATAGCGAATTGAGTGAACTAAGCATGAACTACATTAAGAATAGAGACTCATGATTTTTATAAAATTGAAAGGATTATTTTTATTTAGTTTTAGAATTAATGTTTAAAGGGTTGGCTAAAGGATTAAAGTTTGATTTTTAAGAAAAATGATCGTAAAGTTTCTCTTAATTTTAAATCTTCGTCAAATGTTAAAAACAGCTTCCAATTTAAAATTTAATTCTGAAAGATTCCCATCATAAAAATCGTTTAATACATTATGATACATTTAATGAATAATAGACCCCACTCACTGCGACTTTTGAAGGTAGGTTTCACCTTAGATCCTTGCAGTTGGTTTGTTGGGTTTTAATAATTGTCGGATCCATCAAGGGAAGTGTAAATATCTCTCATTCTCTTGTATATATATATTTCCTTTTTTTATTTGTTTCAATCTTATGAAATAACACTCACCTCAAAGGAGCACACATATTCTTTTCTTCAAATCACTAGTACACATATTGTTTAGCACTTAGAAAGATTTAATGGACTATTTAAAAATTTCTAGTCTTTCTGAGATGAATGAAATGAGAATTAAAATATTTTAAGTTTTTCCGGCATTACTTTTGAGCAAATTACCTTACAAACGCTATTTTTACGCCATTCTAATTTTTTTTATTAAAAAAAAGCTTTATGATTATAGGAATTTTATTATCGTGCTATTTTTCTCTGATTTTTAATTAATTTTTCAATTTAAATTTAACTTTTATCAATTCCATTTTCTTTTATGAATATA
>JAPMOR010015421.1:78097-121024 GCA_026543865.1 Argiope aurantia
CAATTTAAATTTAACTTTTATCAATTCCATTTTCTTTTATGAATATAAACTTAATAACTTACAAGTAGATGTGCTTTGCTTGTTCTTACAAACATATAAAACAATAGGTGCAGCCAGAAGCCCAGGTACAGAAGCTAGTAATCTTTATAATATCCAAAAATATTTCTATCCATTACCAATTATTCACAGTATAATATTTGAATATCTCCAAACTCATTGGGGTTTCACCAAATAATAGTTTCATAAAATAAACGACTCATTTAGGAGTTTGTCATTTTTACACATGCTACAACTATCTTCTATTAATATGCCCATTTCTTATATAATTACATTTCACTGAATAACATTATTTTTAAAATCTTTTAATTAACTTGACTTGCTTCATGACTAGTTTTTTCCACTCGCTACCTTATGTACTAGAAGAGAGAAATTTTATACTCTTGTGTATTCTGGATGAAATTTAACTATTTCAATATTTTTAGAAATTCAATATCGGTGGACCGTTAGTTAAGCTAAATTTTGATTCCTTACTAGTGGCCGTATTTTATAATGACTTTGAGAAATAACAAATGACTGTATTAAAAAGAAAAATAGAATTAAAAGAAAAAAATCTTGTTACAAATTTGCATATTTGATAAACAAATGTGTATTTTTTAAAGCTTTCCAATTAAATTTATTTTATTTCATTCCAAAAAAAGAAGTTATACATTTCTAAATTTGTCATTTTCTTGTATACTGCGCCAAATGATCTTTGTTATAGGCTTCCATTCAGGATCCATTTCATCACGATTTCTAATATTATAGACTAATGCATAATATAGATATTGACGTTAAGCCAGTTATTATCGTTAAGTTACTGACGGTGGAAATATAAGCATATTTAAATTTTGGATTGATCTCACCTGATTTTAAAGGACGAATATTCTATTTTGGACATAACTTATTGGATAGTAGGGATAAGTACACTAATTTTGAAGTGATAGAGGAGAAAAATACCTGAGGCGGGACTCTATATTTCAAACTTTCACATCAAGCTAATTATTTATATCAGAATTAAGGCCAGGAATCTCTTTATATGCATATAATCGATATTTGATGGAATGACTTCTTCAGCCCGAAATGTCCATGTACTCTCTCAAAAGTCACTAATTCCTTCTTACTATATATTTGATATGTTTTGAGACAATCGAAACCTACAGTTCATAATTGTATGATACAGTACACGGCATTTTTTTCTCTCTACTTAAATTTATACTCAAATTCAAGATGTGTGGATCTCAAATGCGTTTTGTCCCCCTCTTCACAATCCCCCCCAACAAATATTGGTTTAAGGATTTAAAATATGTTTCATTCGGTTTTCTCCGATGATTTCGTATTTGTAATATTTCTCAATGTAAATGAGAAAGTGTCCTCTTATTGTCCCTTCTTAACAACACTCCCCTGCCCCTACAAATACTATCTTAGGGATTTAAAATATATTTCATAGAGTTTTCTCCGGTGATTTTTTACGTCAGTATCTATAATATTTCTCAACATAAATAAGAAAGCATTGTCTTAACACATTCTTCTCTTAATACTCTTTCCGTTCATAAATTTATTTATTATTTCACACACAAAAAAATGAAGAAATTGTCTGTGATGTAGTCAAACATTTTACCTGTTTTCACACCGCCGGATCCTAAATAAGCACTTTCCTATTTGGCAGGAAGAAGCTCCGTTGCATTTTGCTCTAAATATTATTCTTCCAGTCCCAAGTCCCATGAATCGCTCGAGTAGGATTTCCTCTGTTCAAACAGTTGCATTTGGCACGTCCATCCCTCCATCAAGTCAAGTGGAGGATGTTGGGAGAAATTTGATCTCGCATCGATTAAGGAATGTTTTCCTTCAACGGTATGAATGCTCTTAACCTCCTCGTGGCACAGACAGGTTTTGTATATTTTCTTTGCAGAGAGGGAAGACTAACTGACTACTACATTTCATACCTCGGTTTCATTTCTTTTTGAAAAAGTCTTTTTACAACGTATAAATTTTGATTTGAAAAACTTGTTGAGTGATATCGTTATAAATTGTCGCGTTATAAGTAATAAGGTACAAAGTAAAAAATAATACTGCTGTCCCTCCACTGGTACAAATAATATTATTGATAGTGAAAATGGACGATTTTTCTTATATATCAGAAATTACATGAGGGCGACGCCATATGACAAACATTTTTGTCGTTATTGCATGTTGTCACATTTCCTGGAGTCACAAAAAGGGAACAGTTTCGAAAATTGGATTGATATACATATCTGATTTGAAAAACTGTTGAATGATGATTTATTAATTTATGATATCGTTATACAATTTTGAGTTAGAAGTAATAAGGTAGCAAAGTAAAAGATAATATTACTGTCACTTCACTGGCACAAATAATATTATAGGTAGAGAAAATGAACGATTTTTATGACTTATGTCAAAAACTGCATGAAGGATGCACCATGAAACAAACCCTTTTGCCATTTTTGCAAGTTGTCACATTAATATACATATCTGAGGATAAATAAATTCTCAACACGCTTATATCCACAAAATGTCACCTTACTGTTATGTTATCTGAATACTTTTTTATAGAAAAAGACTTATTTGCAGTCATATCATGTCCTTTTCTACCTTTTTGCAATACATTGATTCTTATTTGTAGTACTGATTACCCCGATTTCAGAAGGACAGATGTTCGAATGGATAGATAGCTCAGACTGCATTTTTAATAGTGAATACTTTTTACCTGTGATTGATTATTCGGTAAATCCGTTAGTAGATTAAACAAAGTTGCATATTCTAAGCATTCGTGCTGTACTATTGCTGTGTTATATGTACTCGTGTAACAATGAGTTAACAATGGACAAATCATTAATTGTAATTAATGCGTAGTATAATATAGCTAGGCTATATCCTTATCGCATAGTACGCAAAATAAATACATAAAACAATGCTTCGAATATGCAGCTTAGTAATTTCATATTTATTTTTGTTACTTAAGAAAAAGCACATGACATAAAAAGGATTCTATTGTGATCATATTTACATTGCGTCAATACTCACTTTAATTTACAGATTAATGGAAAGTTTTATAATGCACTTGCATATCTTTTGGAAAGTCTTTCTATAGTCATATTTAAAATTTTATCCAGCCGTGCAATGGAGAACATACAAATATATAAATGCACCAATACCAAATTTGAGGGAATAAAATAATAATGCCATTATTTCCTTTTTTAAAGCAAAATTTGGGTGTAGAGAAAAAGAACTTAACTTCCGGACGAAGTTTACTTTTTCACGCTATTGACTTCAGTGCCACATACTGCTGTAGCTGTTCTTTAATGTGATCATTTCGGGACGAGGAATTTGTCAGAAGTGATTATTAACTTTGGTAACAATAACCGAAATGAGTAAGGCTACACCAGAATTTCATGTGAGCTGTTTTCCAGTGAAGTACGATAAATAGTGATGTTTCAACTTTGACATAAATCGATATTCTTTCCGATAAATAGGACGAATGGTTCTTTTTTATGTAAAAGAGCATAAAAAGGGAAAAGAAAATGAAACCACTTGCTTCAGAGTTATCTATAATTAATTTCAAATATAACATTTTAAAAATATTAATTGATTGTTGCTCATTGAGAATTATTATTTAAAATTCACTTTTATATTGCTCGTGTGTGTATCGGTTTTTTAAATCTGTTGAAAGACACTGCACGCCGGGTTTCAAAATATCAAATACTTGATTCATTTCGGTAATGAAAATATTTCGGTTTTGAAGGTTTTCTTAAAAGCATTCATTTTCATCGGAATCATCACCGTTTATGCTTGGTCCGAATCACAAAAAAACTCACGATTTTTCAAGATTTTATAATGAGGAACCTGTGAAACTCTACCGGCAAAGCAGCGCTGCGTTAACTCATTTCAAATAAGCTTTCATAACTGTTAAGGATGTCAATTTTGTATTTAACTCTCAAATCGGTTCTTTTCAATCCATTTTGCTTTCATAATTCCAATTTAAACACTTTTTATCACATTGATGCATAAAATAAACTTATATTTTGAAAGACCAAAAAATTTCTATAAGATGACAACATTTTGATCAGAATACGTGGATTTAAAGCCGAGCTACAAGCACCAAAGTGGCGCAATGCAAAAATCGAATTATCACCAAGGCCTTATAAAGGATCTTTTTTATAAAATATTTGCAGTCATTTTTTATTTGACATCCATTATATGAACAATCCCGATTTTTTAAATAATTTTGTTACAGCGCCTTAAAGCGTAATTCTTGCATCCTTTATAAAAGAATTTGCCATTTAAGAATAAATGTAAAAATTAGATACATACGTCATAAAAATTACACATTCTAAATAAATTTTCGATTATTAAACTGAATACTTCTTAAATCCATCCTATGCATTGATTACGTTCGTGATTATATAAAAATAATTATTATTCTTATAATTATATAAATTATAATTATTCCTATTATATAAATTTTTAAATTTCTATTCATTGTGAAATATGGGATGAATATTAACTTTAAAAAAAGTGCAGCAAGAATGGCAATCAAAGATACGTAAAATAAATGAATGGGTATTCAGAATGATGTTCTGTGATTTGTGTTCATTGTCAATAATGAGATATATCCAGTATACATGTCTTCATATAAGGAATTCTTGCGCAGTTAAAAAGCATTTGTAGAGAAAGCTAAGCCGCCGGTAAAGAATGGAAGAAAACTGATTTACATTTGTCATTGTCACTATTACATTTTACATTGTCACTATTTTTTTTATGTGTTCGTTAAATAAAGTGTTGTGTCATTCCGTATCTATTATTAGTAGTAGGTAATGACGATGAGAATAATATATACTGAAAGCGAAATGCAGGAATAAAACGAAAAAAGAATATAAATCAGTGGATTTTTTTTTCTCCCTCTATCGGTAACACTTTAATTTTAATACTAAAATTAATATGTCTTTTAAACTATAGAAAATATATTACATTCTATTTCTTTCGCTCATACAACAAGACTTTTTATTTTGAGGCTTTCAGCGTAATGGCTATTCAGGTTCAGATACAATTTAAACAAAATTTTCAATACTGTTGAATACTTGCGGAAAAGGATAATTTGCGGAAAAGAACCAAACTTCTCCCAGAAATTTTCACTCTAAATATTTTATCATGAATGAGGTAGCAAATGACTTTTGACTTGTAGATTGTAAATTTACAGTTGCTTTTAATGTGTTGTATAAACAGATTATTAGCAGCATTCAGAGAATATATAAACCTTATATATCAAAATATGGGAATAACCCTTTAGCCGAAAATGTCAGATATCTCCTGAAGTAATCATGATATATTAACCAAAGTGTACTGTGGGTAATCTTTTCATGTGGAATCTATTTATGACATCAAAACAGAGTGTTGTCATTGGCAATTTCGAAGTTTGCACAATTTTAAATATGTAGATATTACCCTGCGAACATTTTAGGCATATCATCTTTAAGTATATCGTCACTAGTTTTAAAATAGTATTTTTAGTTTTCAGTTGCGATGATCGGCTACAGAATAAAATTGGTGGCTGCTCCCCCCCCCCTTCGAGAGTGACAATTGGAGAAGTGGGTTCGAATCGGTGGATTTTGATAATGATAATATTAAGCGGTTTCCATTGTATTATAATTTCAAATATAGAAAAATAGGATGAGTTTTAAAAATTGACACATTTTTGGAATCATTAATATTATTCCACTGAACACAAATCCGCAAATCTTTCAGTTTCGTTAATTTTTGAAATTTTGAATTATAAGCTGTTATGCAATTAAGCACCAGCTGCCATTTTATTGATGGCCAGTTAAACCGTACCAAGTCAGTAGTTTGTTCCATAAAACTGAGCCGACTTCGCAAGTTGTTATAAGTGAATAATTAATTTAGGGAAAATGCAGCTTTCAAATTCTCTCTGTAATGTTTTATGAAAATTATTTGATCAAAGGGTTTTAATTATACTCCTTCAAAGAAAACTACAACTACAAAGAAAGCTACTATCTCTTTTAGTTCCATTATTTTTTAAGAATTTGGGAGTTTCACTTTTTACCAGACAGTTACGAATTTATTTATTTACTAAGGGCTAAATATTTCAGTCACTAAAGATTCTTACTAGAAAAAAAAAGACACAATTTAAGTAAACTTCTAAATATTACCTTCAGAATCTGATTTGCGAGGATTTAGTATTTTAATATCTTAAAATTTTTACTTGGAAAATACAGGTGTCTGCCCTTCTGCATTTTAAAACTAGCTTATATATTATTATTTAGAAATTTTAAATGAATTGATTTTAGAATAAAACTTTTGTTTCTCACAATTTTTAATTAATTTTAAATAATTCTTTTGGCAGTAATTTCAACAATAAGTTTTAATCAGACATTTAGACATTGTTAAACGTTTTTTGTTGATCATTTCTCTCAGTTCGGTATTTTATAATACAGATGAAAAGAGCAATTTCTGTGAAGACAGTATTTTCAAATTGTTTACGAATTGATGGATATTTGTGAGGTTTTCTTACATATTTTAATGAAACCATATAAAGAAAATTTTATCAGTTCTTCAGTTAAACTCCAAGTATATACTAAAAAAATCCATTTTGCATTTGAAATTTTAAAGTATATTCAATCGAAATCATGTTTCAGTTCCATTTCTGCCAAATTATTCTCTGATTGTTCTGAGATACAATATAAATACATATAATTAATAGTAAGGAGTATAATACTTCGTACTTCACATAATTTTTTATATTTTTTTAGATTTGAGACTTAAATTAGTAAATTAAATCAGTATTGGTTGTTTGTAACTCATAAATTAGCTACTAGTCTTGATAGAACCTCTTTAACTATGATATCAATCATATAATATTAAATTTTTATTGAAAATTTTCAGCTGTCATTAATAAGATTTTTATCTTTGTTTCTATGGAAATATCAAATATATTTTTGCTTATCAATAACGGAATTTAAAAGAAAATGCAAAATTTGATTTTCCTTTAAGATATTTCTAAAATTCAAGAAAAATTTTTATATATATGATAAATAGTATTTTACTGACATCTCCTTTTTTAAAAATTTTTTAAACTATTTCCTTGACTCCAGGAAATTAATCCAGATAAAAATAAAGGAAGAAAAAATTCCTGAGAACGGATGTACTCTTAAACTCTGTTCTTAATCCATATCCTTCTGCTAAATAAGTTCTTTAGCTTTTTCACCTGCTATCGAAGGACAAACTGGGGCTACGATATTCCCTTTTTTTACCTGGCTTGTTAAACACACACACAGGAATTTCCTCAATAAAACAGCCAAGGGGACAAAAGGGACCCTTCTGAATACAAGAGGAGACCTAAAACCTCATAACTTAAAAGTCTAAAAGAAGAGAGGGGGATATAACCTCGAAGTAATAATTATATTTCCCTCCAAATATGTCAACTCTGATAACTTAACTAGACCGGCTTTACCCTATAAATAATCATCGGAGGAAAAAAGACCTTTTAGCCGTAATGTTTGACCGGGAACAATACAAGTGAGAAAACAGTTAAAAAATAAAATACAAAACCTGAATTTGAGCTACATATTACCCTGCCAGCCATTTTGAAAAGCGTCTCAAAAATCGTTAGTTCCTCTGCAACCGCAACTCAACACAACTCTGAAAAGACCGGAAGCGGTTTTAAACTGCAGGCACTTGCGCGCCATCTATTCTCAAACAAGAGAACTGTCCCCCACACAATGGGAACAATGCATTTTTCGTCTTTTGAGAAGGGAGATCGTCTTTTAGCAAACGATCTATTTCTGACTTTTTATGTATTTTTTTTTCACTCGCTTGCAGTAAGCTTTCGTAATAAAGCAATAAATATGTCCAAGCTTTGGTGGTGGAGAATTTTTTACGAGACTAGTTGGATTTCCCACACAGGCTATTTTAACTCCTGGTTGAACGCAGGGAAACGGTGATTATTATATCTCTTTATTAAATAGAATGCAACGGAGTGTAAAATTGAGGGGGAATTCGAAGCTCTCTCAACTAAAAGTATTTATTACCTTATCATTTTATATCAGCTTCTTAAGCCACATAAAATTATATTTTTAAATTCTTTTCGAAAAGTGCTTTTTGTAATAGTTTTTGTGAAGCCGATGGTTGGTTGTCGGGCTCCTCAAAACAGTTCGTCAGTCGGGTCTTTAAATTTCATCTTATTTCAGAGTGTTTCTCGTAAACTTTCTTTTTAAATTTTGTACATTCAAAGTGTTCAAAAATTATCAGGAATATTAGGGTGGCTAATATTTTAAAATAATAGTAAAAAAATTTAAAGACAATTATTGGGTAGAGTAATAATTCATGTTCTCTTTTTAAATTCAAATATGACTTTTCGAAGATCGGTTTTCGTAATAGTTTCTGCAACGCCGGAAATGGGTGAATGTCGGATTACGCATAACAGTTCATGAGACGAAACTTTGAAGCTTTGAAATTATTTCAGTTGTAACTTCTAAGAAATTAGAAAGTAAAAATTCAACACATTTTTGACTCTTTTCCTTTTCATCTTTTAAAAAATTCTCCATTCTAGCAACACAAAAAGCTGTAATAGTATTAAGCTAGCTGGTATTTGAAAATAATGAACACTTTCGCTTAAAAGAACCCTTTATTTTATCATAAGATTTCAATAACTGCTTTAAAACTAAGATTATAGCTATTATGCTTGTATGTAAATCTTTTTATTACTGTATTTCTTTCTACTTTTTAACTTAATTCTTTACATTTTTAAATATGTTTTTCATAACTATTAAACGTTTTCCCTCTTGTTTATATGTATACTGATTTTGATGCCTTCTAAACAAGAGAACTCCGGCTATGACAGTGAATGCAACGGAGCGTGAAATTGCGGGGAAGTTTTGACGCTCTCTCAGTAAAAAAATAGCTATTACATTATCATTTAATTTCAATTTCTTAAGTCGAATAAAATTGTATTTTTAACGCTTTTTCGAAAGTTGCTTTTTATAACAATTTTGCTACTCCGGAGATGGTTGGCTGTACTATTCCTCATAAAAAATTTATCAGTCGGGTCTTTGAAATTGTAGCTAATTTCAAAATTTTGATTGTAATTTTTAATATTAAAATATAAGTTTACCAAAAATTCACACAATATTAGGGCAGCCAATATTTGAAAATAATGATGGAAACAATTATTTAAAGGATAAGTATCAAGATAAGAAATAATCCATCCATTTTTTTATTTTTTATTTATTTAAAAGTGCCGGCAGTAATAAAACGCATTTGCACGATATTTTGTATTGTTTGAAAGGTAACTGAATCCTCCGCAAGATAGTGCATTTTTAAATTTTATTCATTTTTCAGTATTTTTGGATTATCAAAACATAATGTCAAGTGGAAAAAAACTAAGTATCTCCGATATCATTTGATTTAATGATTGATTCAAGGAAAAAATCGAGCTTAATGATTTCCCATCAGTTTTACGCTCCGATGCATTCTTCCATAAAGCAGCAAAATCAGCCTACATTCTAAAGCAAGGTAAAAAATGTATTTAAAAAGGATAGAAAATGTAGTTATATAAAGAATTGTAGGAAAATATAGCAGATAAGAGATTCTGGTATTAAAATATGACGAAGCAACTCTGAGCTTTTTCCTGCATGTAGAGCAGAAGCCTTCCTTAACCATTTCGGCCTTAATGGATATGCAAGTTCTGGAAATCAGATTTCATTTCCTATTGGTTAAATAATTTCTATTTTTATATAGGTTAACATAGAAAGAACCCTTTTTTCAAGGGATTTAAAATTTTATCTATTCAGAAGTCGGGTCGAAAGGATTAAAGTACCATCTGCCGTTGGCTTTCTTGGTTAAAAAATTGAATAGCTATTTAATTAACTTCTTTTATTTTTTCTTCTTTTAAAATTTATTTTTAAAAAGAATTTTTTAAAAATAAATTTGATAATTAAAATAAATTTGAAAAACGCTTCTAAACTATTGTCCAGTCCAATACAATAGAGTTTATAAATCTTTAATTTCAAATATTCGATCTCAGGAGGTTCAAAGAGAAGACAATTTACAAAAATTATAAATTTCTTCACGCAAGTTTCAGTATTTTTTTTCACATTTGAAACGATGTATTTTAATTTGGATTTAAAGCTCCTTGTCTGACTATTTTCACACTTTCTCTCTCCCCCCCCCCAAAAAAGGGGGTGAAAAAGAGCATCTATCGATTCATTTACGTAAGTGCAACAAAATCTAAATAAGAAAACAAAACCTAGAATTAAATTTCATATAAAATACTAAAAAAGTGTCATAAATGTGGTTGTGGCAGTAAGATACAGCTTTCCGATATATTTCGACATTTAACGTGAATAATTGTAATTTATTTTACGTGAAAATATTCAAGAAATTTTTACATTTATTCCATTTTTTTAAACACAGTTTTTAAACAGATTTTCTGATCCCATATGTTGAAAGCATATACGCAATCATTTCTCAATAATACAACAGATTCAAAAGCATCTTCAAAAATATCATTAAATCAAAGTTACATAAATATGTGACTTCCAGTGTTATTTCTGTATGAACATACTCTATTTAAGCACGAAATGTGAGTAATTTTTTCTTCTCACTTTGAAACTTCTAATAAATTTCCTATTATCTATTAGTGCATAGATGTTTTTCACACATCATTTAGTCAATAATATTCGGTATCATCAATAGTGATCGCGCTAGAGAAGTCTATTTAAATTATCGAGTTTGAGTGAATTTAATAGTACAGGTCACAGGTCAACAGACGATCAACCATTTGATAGACTTGGTTCCAAATTTGATACATATCTACACTTTAGACTCTAAATTTGCGTAGAAAACTTCATCCATCTAGTTTCCTTTTTTTAAGTTATCGTGTTAACTTGCATTCAGGCAACTGGATAGGCAGACTTCTTCTGATAAATTTCATTCGAAATTTGATATAAATCTACAAATTTTGTGTAAATACTATATACAAAATTTCGTCCATCTGTTTGTGAACACGATAACTCCAGAGTCAGACTTTCTTTTTGTATACTTCGCACATGAGAAAGTAAAAAAGATATTGTAGCCTTTTTGCTCATCATGACCTTCATAAATAATTCAGTAGAGTAGCAAGAGTAAGTGGCACCCGTAGCATAATATGCTTTGTTTCGCCTCTAATCACCATCAGTAGCTTTGCAAGTGCATATGTCCTGACACCTGGTATTATTTTTGGGCTTTTTCATCCCAATTCTCTATAAAATGTGACATTAACTGACGAAAGATTTGCCTTCCTGATGGCTCCTATGACTAGCGTCCATCTATGACCCCTTATTCTCTAGTCACTACGCCACTGACACATTTTCAGAATTGATTCACAATAATTAACTTTCCATATTTATGCAACCTGTATAAGGGGAAAAAAAAGAAAAATTTAAAGAATTTTACCAGATTAATGATTTTTTTTTCCTTTTTGCAAACATTGTAGTATTTTCAGACGTGAAATTAATCTTAAGATATTGTATAGTATTCTAAAAACATTTTATGCATCATTTATTATTCTGCATTATTTTGTTAGGTTAGTTCAGTGGTCTATGCATGAGTGAAAGATTGCAGCATATGATCTTTAAATTCCGAAGTTTTTGCTAAAGGCAAAGGCTTCTTTATATGAAGAATGCGCCACCTATTCCTACACATTTACATATTCAAGGAATCGTCAATAATTCATATAAATATAGCAAAAGTAACCGTTGATTATTTTTTTTAATCACTGGCAAATGCTTTAAATTACTAAAGTCTGGTCTGAAGATTTATTATACCTCGTTGAAGTAAGTGGTTAGAGTTGTGCGAATCTTGTTTCTCCTTTAAATACTGGTAAGACTATCAGCTCGAAAGTAGAATTAAAACTTATTTATTCGCAACTGACAGTATCACTTCAAACCAAATCAATACACGAATATGAAAAAGACGGATTAAAAAAAAAAAGAAAGAAATTGTGAAGGAGAGGATAATTCCCGATTCTTGATTTGGAAGCTAATTTTTTATTATTATTCTTTAAAAATCGCTATCATCTATACTTATATAAAGCTCAATGTATGTGTGTGTGTTGGCGCTCTACAGGCCAGACCTTTTGACCTACAGCTACCAAATTTGGTACATGTATACCTTGGAACTCGGGAATGGGCACCTGGGGTCCCTTTTTTTGAATTTTTAATTAGAATTTTAACTATTAATTAAAAACTAGCTTTCCCGCCAAAAAATCTTTTCATTTCCCCCACTACCAAATGAGTAAGGCTTCAATTTTCCCCCCACGCTGATGAGGCTGGGCTTAACATTTTTCGACAGATTATTTCAAAGGATTCTGTTTATTTTCTTAATGTTTGATGCATTTAAAATTAACATTGTTAATTAATCGATCTTTCAGATTGATTCTGAAGTACTTTTGAATTAAAATAAATCAGAATAAAGGAAATTAAAAATTTCTAATCTGCATAGCATTACCTCAACTAACGCAGAAAAATTCACGCATTTGTGTTACAATAAATGGCGTTGAAAATTCACACATGCGCATTGTGTTCTGATTGTTGGCAACTATTTTCAACGGATGCGGACATGATTTAAATTATTTTTAGGTTAGTTGTATGCTTTTGTAATTGTATTTATGTCAGTTATATATTTTTTGTAAATGCTTATAATTTTAAGAACATCGATTTTTAAGTGGCTTTTTAACCTGTTTTCGACCGATTATTTTAAACGATTCATTTTATTTTCTTAGTGTTTGATGCATTTAAAATTAAACATTGTTAATTAATCGATCTGATCATGATGAATCTGAGAAAATTTTGTTGACAAATTCTTGAGGTATTACATAAATTAAGAAAGATATTCTTTAGTGCCCATAAAGTTTAAACGATCAGTGACTCTGTTTTCAGTAAAAAATATTATTATATTAATTGCAGATTAATCCTTTCCACTTTAAAGCATAAATTCTGCGGGAGCTAATAGAAAATTAGAGAGATACATATTACGTTATGACTGAAGGCCTTTATAATATTATGAGTGAATCATATGACAATCAAATTTTGAAGTTTTAAAATATTTTGATGAAGAAGCTATTAAAGTAGGAATTGCATAAAATATTTAATTATTAAAATTTTAACGAACATTAAGATTGGCGAACCGGCTGGTCGCCAAAGGCGGCTAGTATTAAATAATTATGTGAAAATACATAAGACACACATACGACATCTGGAAATGAAAGCTGGAATTACTAAAGCCATATAAGTGCCTTTGATCTGCAATGTAATTCTATGAGCTGATCATATATACCAATTTGAGAGCAAATACAATCTTTTATATCAATAAAAAAATTTGGCAAATTTGACAGGCAACTTTTTTATATAATAATGATGATATGGTTATTACATTTGTGTGTTGCCGAACAGTGTAGTTTTTTTTAAATTAGATATCAGAATAGAGAATAAAACACTAAAAATATTTCAGACATTGAAAATACTGAACAGTGATGCTTGATATAAAGTTAATAAGTGAATACTCATCATAAATCAATTAAACTTTTTATCAAAAAACATTGTATTCGGACGGAAGCATAAACAATGCACAACTTAATTTCGAGCATTGCCCTATACTGAGCGAGTTCAATTATTTTTAATAATTTTTCAATCAATCCTTTAATTTCCAGTAAACTGTATCCCAATATTTCAGTAAATTGTTTTCAAGCAGTTTAAAAAATGAATTTCATTTTGCAGCATAAATTAGGTTATATCATTTCTTCATTCTTAGATTTATTATTCTGCAAAATTTTTTTCATCTGAGAAAACTTCTTAAGAGTAAAATAGTATCGGCGAAATGTAACCACATGAAATTTTATCATTTTCTGAGATAAATGTGACACCAAAAAATGTGATTGCAAAATTTTTGATCCACCTTAATATCCCTCTACGCCTTCTTCTGTAAAACGGTTGCAATTTTTGTTTTTCTGATAACGGTGAATCTTTAAAAAAATACTGTCTGCAAGTCAGTATATGAGATTTTTGTTTAAGTGCAGACATACTATTTGTTACATACTGGATCTGCCAAGGAATGTCGCATCGAATCCGTTACTCTTCTGTCTTGAATCTGAAACTGGTTAACCACGAGGCTATAATCAAATATTACTCTTATGCTAGTAAACATAACATAGTCAACCAAATGATCACAAGGCCGCCATAACCTCTTACCTTGTACCAATTTAAGTATTTTAACCTTACCAAATTAAGGTTAAAATATTTAAATTGAGGCACTTATCTACCAGTACGAATAGTATAGGAATTCTAGGATCTTTATATAGTAGTATGTTTCTAGAATTTTAGACTTGTAACTTTCAAGAAGGGGAGATCATATATCAATGAACTTTCAATACAAAAGTTGTCTATTATAATGAAATATTTATTCGCCTAATTTGAATATTTTTTTATCTTCAGTAATGAAAAACTGTAGAAAAATTAAAACTTCTACTCTTAACAATTTCCTTCCCCTCAAAAGGGGATGAACCCTTTATGATATCATAAATCTTCAACTTTCAAACAACATATCCTCTATGAATTCAAATCCAATCAATATAACTCTAAGTCACAAAAAACATGGGGAATGAATTTTTCGTGTAATATATATAAACTTTTGAATGAAAGGGCGTTTTGGATTCTAGAGGTAATGATCAGTGAAGATAAATAGAATTTTTTTTTGGAATGCAAATATCATGAAAAGTGGATACATATATCGAGAATGAAAGGTCTTGCACTCTACTATATGTGAAATACCGCATTTTGTTTTGCTTGTATTTTGCATAATAGCTTAAGACTGAAATATAGAAATATTGATTCAACAATATTGCATTATATGTAAAATGCAAAGCTGAAGGAAAATAATAAAATATATTTGTATGCATGTTAATAGAATAAAGGTTAAAATTATATAAAAAGTATGAAATGCAAGATTAATTTTAAAACATTCCATGGTGTCAGATGCCCTCCTAAAAAGAAAATTACTATGATAATATATATTATTACTGTGATAATAAGTATTGAATGGTGAATTAAATGAAAGATCACAATTTATTGAGCAATATTTATTACGTGTCCTTCTTTGACTATAATTCACTCTCGCAAAATTTTTTGATCATTGATTATACTTTAAAGCTGTTTCCGTGAAATACCTTCGGGTTTCACAGTGATTTTTTATTTTTTTCCTTATCGTGGCGATAGTCTCAAGATAGAAAACACTGCACTATATATGAAATCCAAATAATGCAAATTGTACTGTAAGGTGAATGAAAAAAAATTAGCCTGTTATACGAATTTCCCATTTTATGGTGATCATTCTTCTTTCACCAATGAAAAAAACAAAATAAGAAATTACTCTGATTAGTATGTAGGATAATGAGCCATCAAATGTTTTTTCTGTCAAATGTTTTTTCTGAAAATAATATATTAAAGTGAGATGTATTTTCTAAACAATAAATCATTAAAAAATATTTGAAATTTATTAACCTCTAATTTATTTATTTATTTACTTGCATTCAAAATAAATTGCCATTTTAATTTCTTCCTAATTTTTGGCCATTCTGAGACATATAATATAGTTTTAAAATTTTTATTAATCTGCTTACTTTTTTATGACATTTTTTCCCATTTTTTTTAAATTTAAAATCGATGTGTAGTGATATGTGTTAATCGTAAAATCTGAAAAATATTATTAAAATCAGTCTAAAATCTAAAATTTGGACAATTAAAACAATCAACAGCAAGTTTATAGCTTTTGTCAATTGGGCAACAAGTGGAACAAATCTATTTTAAGTCTTATTTATAGAAAAAAATTGAGCAACTTATTTTCCGAAAGTTTAGTCAACGAATAATTGAATAGTACTTTTTATTACTCTACTTTAATGAGCAGTTGCTCCAATTTTATTCGTATTTAATCTCTTTTACTTGATCTATTTTCACACCCACTTTTTTTTATTATCATTATTTAAAAGATGATTCTTTTACTCGGCAGTTAAAAGTATATTAAATGAATTTTTCATGCAACTTTTAAAATAGTTAAAGGATGATTCTTTTATGCATTGTCCACGTTTAAGCTATTAGTAAAGAGAACATAAATTCATTTTTGGAAACTTAAATTTGCAATGATAGTGATATTTTTGATTTTATAAATTTACTTCATACAGTGCAAACTTTTTATTCAGATTTTTATTTTTTCAGTAAACGAAATGCCAGATAAAATTGTCTACTTTGCAGTTATTTTTAGCCAATTTTGAAAAAAAAAATTAAAGGATATATTATAGTATATAAAAAAGGATTATCAATTATAGTTAAGATTACAGCAAATTATTGAAATTTTTTTTATGACTTCAAATGCTAGAATATAATTTCATAGAGCATTAGCAAGAGTTCGCGTCTATTTTGGGGATTTCAAAATTATTTCTCTCATTTTAGAACGTTGAGCTTCCTAGAGTTTTAATTAATTTAATATTAAAGCGCGTGATAGTATTCTGAAATAATGCTCTTTATAAAATTTGAAGAACAGAATTTATTTTTATTATAACAAAAAATTTGAATAAAATTGTAACTTTATTGATGAGTTTACTAAAAATCCATTAATACAAATATATGTATCCGTAGATAAACATATAAGATTTTATGTTATTTCTCTTTGAACTGAACAAAAGAGAAAAAAATCCCACATGTATTACAAAAATTACAAAATTTCAGTTCTTACAATTCGCTCTCTATTTTTACAAAATTATTTTTCTCTTCCTATATAATTGAGCCTACTATGAACTCCAAATCATTTAATATTAAAACCTGTGATAGTATTCTGACTTGTTATTTTTTTTTAACTTTGTGTTATAGAGCATTTCCTAGTAACACAAATATTCTGTATAAAACTTTCACATGAAAAACATAGTATCAGTGAACTATCGTGATTTTGAGGCGATTTGATATTTTCTAATTCTTTGTTTATCATTAAAATTCCTTTCAATTTTTCATCTTCGTTTTAATATAAGTTTATAAATCAAGTAATAAGTTTCCAGTCAAGGAAATGATAATTACAAGATTCTATTTTTGATGGTTAACAGTGTATTTGATAAAATAATTAAGAGTCATTTATCTAAAATATGATTCCTTAGAACTTCTAAAATAATCATATAAAATTCATGTTAAAAAATTCCTGTTCCTTGAACAGGATAAAGGAAATAGGAATTTTATATCGGACATAAAAATTTGAGTTATTACAGTTTTTATATTTTACCAAAGTTCTAAATGACTTAAGGTTATCATTCAAATAAAACATCTAAAGCTTATGTAGCATTTTTTTTCGAGCAACCACATCTTATACAACTCTCGAATATACTTAAAGTGCTTAGATTCTTTAGATCAAGTTAATATGGCTGAGTGTGCCATATTAACTTGATTAGATGACTGAGCCGAAAAAGAGTCAGTCTGTCTTTCGACTTTTTTTTTTTTTTCTGAGCAACAATTTATTTGTGATATTTTATTAAGAAATGTCTAGCTATTTAAAGCTCTTAATTCAAGGAGTTTGTTACTTTACATTAACCTTCATATATTAGAACACTACTTGATATATCCAGCAGTTTTCGGGATTAAAATCCTTTCATCTTTCATTAAAATCCTTTCATCATAATATCTTTAGCTCAAAGGCTACTTTTGAATAAAATACTATAATATGCAAAATATTTTAATTGTCTAAAATCTTTGTCGTTTGATTTTAATTAAGATTAGAATATCGAATGAACCACACGATTTTTAACCCCCCCCCATTGCTAATTTTCTGCCTAAATTATTAATATTTGTTACTTGTTTGTTGCAAATGTTGTTCTCAAATTCAAAAATAGAAGAAAGGTTCTCTTCGTTTGAACGATTGATTTTAATCACGGTTAAATCACTACTTTAAGACCAAAATGTACAAATGTAGTTCAAAATGTAGAAAAGATAAATTTTTGTTAAATTCTAATTAATTGAATATTTATGAAGTTAATTATTCTAATTAATTGAATTATTAACTTTTTTTCTCATGCCTTATATAATAAGTATGCAAGATTTCAAGGTCCATTTGTTCATGAGGATATGTGTAACTTATATATTTATAGCAACACCGAATTTTATATCAAAATTTGCGTAAGAATTCGTCATAACATGATAGTAAAACCAACTGTAACAAAACTAGACAAAAAAATGAAAAATGATTTTTACAACGACAATGAATGGGACCGCATTTACACATCTTTAATTAATATATTAATTTGAAAATCCTCAAAATTACTAAAATGCTTAAAGATCATCAAAATTACTAAATGTCGAAAATCGATATTTTTCTTCAAATTATTCCATTTTTAAGTTCAACTCCTCTTTCCTCTGCAATAATCAAAATATTCATGAACATTAAAATAATCAAGTATTCTATAGAATCTCTTTAAGTTGTCAAATAATGTACTACACATAATCTGTTCTGAAGTGTCATTAATTTGAACGCCATCAAAAATCAAAATCCCACGCTCAATACCGTATTTTCATCACAATGGAATTGCTTGTGATGTCTTTTTTTTTTAATGAAACCTCCCTTTTATCAACACCAACTATCAAATATTATCATGATACAATATTAAAATAACCGAACACTGCGAGTCAATATCAAATTATCAAAATCCAATAAATCTAGAAAGGGTTGCGCTCAAGCCAACTGATCGGTCGTCGTGTCCTCAAAGTTAACACCTAACAAGCACTAAATACCCTCGAAAGCGAATGTGAACAGCACCAAAACCCTCGAGGGTCCCACTGCTTTCCCCCTCCCTGGTATTATAAAAAAATCCAATGCCCCACACATGTCGGGCTCCAATCATTAATCGGTGCATTCAAGAAAAGAGCTACCCGCGGGCTATAGGAAGGCCGAGTAATGTCGAGGTCACGTGAGCTAGGTAATACAGGAACCCGGATCTCGATTAAGCATTCTTGCATCGTGGGTTATTGTTGGTAGTCTACTCGACTATCCCCCCCCCCCTTCTTCTATCTATCTATCTATCCATCCGAGACACACCCAGTTCTCTGTTTTAAGAGGCAACTACAAGACAAAAGCGCACCGGATAATTTGGTGGTACTCGTCAGTAGCGATATACCGAGCGAGCACCTGGCAAAATATGAAATTCCTGGATTATGAATAACTTCTGCAATTTTGTCCATTTCCCCCTTCCCCTTATTGGCAGTTTGCTCCCATTAAAAAAAGATAAGGCAACTCCATTTTTTTTTCTTTCTTGTTTTAGTTCTTTTTAATAGTCCCCAAAGGTCGCATTCGAGTGTTTTTTGTGTGATACCAACCAACCATCCCAGGTGATGGCAAATGTAAGCTCGGGGGATGGCGCAACTTCCCTGTCGTAAGTCCCCTATGCCTAATCGATTAAGCAACTAGCTGTATCATACGTCAAAGGCAGGATGGTTTGAGCTTAATTTACCCGGAGATGATGGCCAATGGCTGTAGGGATAGCAATTAATAAATAGAATGCATGAAATCACCAATGCAGAAAGCATTTAAGGGACAGCTTGTCCTTCAGAGAGGCCTATCCATCAAAATGTCAGTTTTAAAATTATCCTTGACTTCTTTAATATCCGTAATAAATATAATATTCCAAAGAGGGATATAGGTAATGTAGAAAAGGGGCAATTGTGTCGAGATTGGCGTAATTGGATGTGTTTTGTAAACCATACTTTGAAAGAATGGAGATGAGAATAATCTCATGAGTAAAATAAAAAAAAATATATAAAAAAATTCAAAAAGGGTTGTTTTAATGGTACGATCCATTTTTAGGGGAAGTAGTTTGAAGAAGCGGTAATTTAATAGGTTTTGTGAAATCTTAAGGCAAAGCCATTGAGCAAGAGTGAGTATCTCTCTTTAATTAAAAATGGTGTAAAACAGAAAGTGTTATCAAAACGAAAGCTTTTTTTTTATTTATAACCTAATTTTAATAAGAAATCTTTCAGAAATGCATTGAAAATTATTTAAAACTAAAGTAATTTTGACATTTTCTTAAAAGCAATCATTATAAATTTTCTAAAAAACGCTTTACTATTAATATATATATATATATATATATAATATATAATATAATGCTAATAATACAAATATTATTAGCATTATACATATATTAATAGCATATAATGCTATTGATATTTATATTTTCAGTATCTTCTGTGGGATTAAAAAAGTTTATAAAAAATGCCTTTTAGATATTTTTTCCTTAACATCAACCACAAATTTCTTTAAACAACTTTTAATTATTTCTCATTGAAAATAAGATTATTTTAGTTCTTGATATTATAAAATTTACTTGTATTATTTATTTATTGTATTTATTTATTTTTTAATTAATCTCGTAATGGAATGCTGTGAAAAACTAAGACAGTATACGATCAAATTTATATAAAAATTGGAAAGAATGCTTCGAAAATCGGAATAGAAAGTTAATTTATATATCGATATTCGAAAAACTTGCTCGGTTTTCTGACTTTAATTATAAATTTCAAAAAGTTCTTTTATTGTTTGGCGTTGTTTCCCTTAAATAGGAAAATATTTAAACTGCTTAAGTTATTAATCACGCTATAAAGAAGTTCAAGTAAAACAAAAGTGTTAGATTTGTGATATTGAACTAACTTTGACATTTCAGTGACTTTTTATTTTTATTTAATATTTATTTCATATTAAATGAAACAATTTTATGTACCTGTATTCAAAAAAATCTTATTGTTACCTGTAAAGTAGTTCAATAACTATGAGATAAAAATATTAACTTTGTTATGCTTCCATGGTAAATTAACATTTTTTAAAAATTTAATAAGATATTTTATATATTAAATGGAGCAATTTTATGTGCTTATATTCGAGAAATCATATTCTTTGTAACTAACTAAATTCTTAGAATTTAAAATAATACAAGTTTTAGTGAATTTCTACAAATATACACCTTTAATCTGTAGCTTAAGATTAAAAAAAGTATCCGAAAATTGAATTTTTAATTTTTTAATAAAATTTTAAGATGCAAGATAAAAACTTTTAAAAATTGAATGCCTAATTTTCAAAATTTTAATTTATTAAATATATTGATTTAAAATAAATTTTTATATCAAAAGATTACTTAATTCACAATAGAAATAATTTAATAAATACCAACACATCTGTCTCAACTTACGCAATAAAAGAAATTTCAAATTTGATGGTAAACAAATGAAAAAATAAAATAATTCCTTTGCAGAAAAATTTTCCTGCTTTAGCATAGAAATCTGAAATTTATGCAAATAATTTTAGATTATTTCTTTGTGACACATTGTTTGCAATAGCCTTAAATTTCATTTCAAATTTAAGTTTCAACCCTTTGATTTCTTAGTAAGATGTCCATCAATAGTGATGCTCAGTTTCGTACGAAACAAAATGATGAGTGATCTTTTACAGTTTCAAGAAAATTTGTAACTGCTCATATGTAAGAATCATATTGCACAGAAGAATTGGGAAATTTGTAATTGAATAGTATATTTATCACATGATCGCTACGAAACTTGATTACCTATCTTAAAAACCCCAAAACATCTCAGATTATTTAGATGTCTTTTTGCAGTATGTATTTACCTCTGAAGATGTATTGATCGACCTGGCATCATAATTAGCTAAAATATTGGAGATTAAGCAATGTCCTTTGATAATATAGGGAAGCATATTGTATGTTATTCTATTTCCCTTTTCTACAACTAAGTAATCCCGACATTTTGTCCAACGAAATTAAACTCCTCAAGTCATTAGGATTTAATTATGAGTCAAGTAAATATTTCTTTCTTATTTCGGAGATCTTTGACTATTTTTGAAAGAAATTATATTATGAAGTCCATTTAAAAATCTGAAAAATAACCTGAAATTTCATTTACAACTCTGTTCAATGTCTAGATTTTTCTTTCTTGTTGAAGGAAGAACTTATAAAACATTGAACCTGATACCCATCCAAAAACATCATATTTCTTCTGAACATTTTGCACCTCTAAAAATCCCAGACATTATGTGATGGATGATATATTATACACTAGAATTTTTTGTACTTCTCTAATTGATAATTGTTCCTCTTTCAGAATTAAAATAAGGCCTCTTTTGACCTTCGAGAGCTGTTTCCTTTGGATCCTATTAAAACTAAATTTCCAACTATAATTCTTTCTTTGTATTCTGTTTTCACAAATGATAGTTACTAACCTAATCATGGCACGAGAAATTCATATAATTATTTCGTTATTTAGTGTTCGAGACATTGATTAATTACCTATAATTTAGTACACTTTAGTTGCCGTATTTTTTTTATCGTGTCTGTAACTCTCTTGAAGTCAATCTGCTAAATATTTTTTTTCAAACATTACGATTTTTTATTTAACTACCCTCATCTTCATTTAATATATTTTCATTATCTTCATTAATTCTCGCCATGCAAATGACGCTATAAGATGGAAATTTGTCTTTTTTTCTGTGGACTGTGTTATCACTGGGATAATATATTCGTAATGAATCTATTTCTCCTAATAAAATTGTCTTCTTACAATTGAATTCTTTAAAATTTTTGAATGAACAGTAGCATAGAGGAGAATGTTTTCTGCTTTGAACAAAAAGTAGTATATCCATTAAATAAAGATACATGAAGATACAAATTTCGGATGCCTACAATTTTTGGTGCTTAACTCATCATTACTGAATCTGCAATTAAATCTCCCGACTTCGCCTTGATTCGTTTGAAGGGCTTGAACGCCTCTTCTGTCAACGACTGATGACATAATTCACTCGTGCAGCATATGTATCAGAAGTTGAGAAAAGCTGCACCCACATGTTTAGCGCAATATTGGATGAGTATTTCGGTAGCTGCTTCGACCAACCCAGTTGTGTTAACATAAGAATAGGTGTGGTATGCCTTTCCTTTGAAACGTCTCCACTCGTTGAAATGTACAGCATCTACATACACGCGCTACTGGCATTGCGCTCAGCAATGGAGAACTGGATGGTCTAGCAAGCTCACATTTGAGAGAAAGTATCTCATGCTGAGGGACTTTCACCAAATTAAATGAAAATTAACGAAAATATGAGAATTTTTAAACTAAGATTACCTTCAGATTGATTTGAATTTGCGAGCTAGATTCTTGGGCAATTAGCGTTAGCGTTCGAAAGATTAGGAAAATGCTGCGAAAAAGTAATCAGAATTTTTTTTATCGGAATGGCATTATTACTTAACACTAAACCTACCGGCATTTCACCGATACATTGGAATTGCCATTGGAAGTGGTCATTTGACCGGCTCCTGGTAGCTTTAGTGTTAATAAAAGGTGTTATTTCTTTATTTCCAAAGGCAGTCAAAGACTGCTGTGTATTCAAATAACACCTGGAATATTTTTCTTGCTTTATTGTTCTCATGCCATTAGACCTATCTTAAATCAATTCTACATCGAATTATTTTTGTAATTTTATATATTTTTCATAAGAAAATAGCGCAAGAGGATTTGAGGACGTTTTGCATAGCTGTCAATTAAGATAAAAGAAAAATTAGAAATTAGAGAAGGTAGATGCCTTCATATTCTGGAAAAATTCTTCCACGTGCTTTTTCCTGATAAAAAGAAAAAAGAAAACATTTTTTAAAAAAATAGAAATTCGGCGCATTAGCGAGATTATTATGTTTTTTGCAATATATTGGTGCATTGAGAATCAGCCATAAAATAGAATATATGTACTTTCCTGCCCAGTTCTCTGTCTTAAGGATAACACCTAATCAAGACGTTTTGTTCTTTTTCCATTCGTAACTTCAATTTCAAATAAAATGCTTTTCAGTACACTAAAGTACATTCAATGGTATGAAAACAAGAAATTCAGGTGAAAGTTTACTTAATGAAGAAACTTCAGAAAACTTTCCTCTTTCCTCTTTCTACTCCTCTCTCTTTCTACTTGTGCAGCTAAGTTTTCAAGGGGCTTTTTGTCCAAAATTTAATATATATTTTCAAACTTCAAAGATTTGATCAAATAGGTTACCAAATTATGATAATCATATTGGTTTAGTTTTTTGATTGAAATGAAGAAAGGATATAGAAAGACGGATATAATTTCTAAATATTACAATTTCGTGAAATTCAGCGAAGAAAACAATTTTTATGAATTTATTAAATGACGCTGTTACATTTGTTACAGAAAAAGTAACCATTTCATGAACTTATGAGATTTTTATAATCAAAAAGCAGCACAGGTAAAGGCCGTACCAGTTTTCTAAAATATCTTTTTAACAGAATAGTATTAGAATATTTCAGATAATTGCAAGCAAAACAAACTTGCTACTTATAAATAGTATAAATCAATTACATATATCTTACGTGATTTGAATTTAATTAAATGTTTCTTTGAAAATAATAAAATGAAGAGAGTAATTTGAAGACAATAAAATTACAAATGAATGAACTGAAGAAAAGAAAATATTATTTTCATATTTATAAATTTAAGATGCATTTTATTCATAAAGATACAGCAATGGAACAAAAGTTTGACAATTGACTTCTATAAAGCATAAAGAATTATTAGAATGAAAAAAAAGGCAAAGACATATAAACAATTATATTTATAATGCACGTGAATGTGATTAATTGACAAAGATAATGAAAGGTAAGATTACGATTGCAAAGTAAATAAATGATTATTTCCTTTCATAAACCGTGGCTGTAGTTTTAATGGATAGTTACCACGAATAAAGCAAAAATTACTTTAGAACGCCTCAAATGGTAATTCAATGCCAGCATTTATTTCTTGTTAAAAAAGAGTTATTTCAAATTAAAGTATAAAATTTCGATATTTCATTTGATATATAAAGCGTCCTATAAAATTATAATTTTCTACACGATTTTTTCCCCTTTGAAATGTGTTTAAAAACCATTTTACACACTTCGCAGACATTTAAATAAATGTATAAATGCCGCAAAGTGTCTGTTTAAATTAATTAAAATTTTAGAAGCAGATAAATCTAAAATTAGATTATCCTTTTGAAATAAGTTAAATTCATTTGCAACGTGCGTGAATAATCACCGGGAAAACATTATGCTTACTCTTTTTTGTTTGTTCCTTTTCATAACTAATGTTATTGTGACTTGGATTTCAATCAACGTTGAGTCTGAATATATGAACAAATGGTAATACTGCATTAAAGTCAATATAAGTCAATATTAAGTTGTAACTGAATAAAAGTTAATAACTAAAAAATGTGAATACATACCAGATAACCCATTCAACAGTTTCAATGGAAAATTAGCATTAATTGTTGCCAAGGAATAAAAATCTCAAAGAGACAATTTAATATGTAATTTAAAAATTTAACATTTTTAATAACTTATAATTAACCATCTATCATTCAAATTCCTCAGTTCTATTTATTCCACAAAAGAAAGTCAATGCATAAAGTGCAATATTTTTGGGATTGTTTTCACTATCTTATGATAAGAACAAATATAAATTTAAAACAATTGCATATTATTACATCTGTTTTGATGTAAATAATATTAAGAAATCCTAAATAAAACAATAAATATTTTTTTTAAATCGATCGAATCTTACAGGGATGATAGAAGTGAATTTATATTTCATACTTATATTCCTGAAACAACATTAAACCTATCTGAGAAAATACCCAAATGACCATTCCCTTAAAAACAGAGTGCACTAAAATTATGTTTCATTATTGTTTTCTGCTACCAGTAACGCGCGCATGCGCAAATTAGGAGTGAACGAAAAACCTCCCACAGCAACGATAGAGTAATTAGTGCAGTCGCTAAAGCAATGCAGCATTTATATAAATCCCTTTTTTCTCTTGAATTCATCACCAACTCCTTAAAAGCAATCATTAAGGATAAAGCGAAACAAATCCATGATATTTCAACCAAAAAAAATCCCCAAACAAATCAAAAATTCATCGCAAATGTTCACACTTCTTCAATTTCCCTGTACTACAAATATCGCACATATTTTGTGCAGCATTCCCTTTCAGCAAGACAACGCGTCTGGGTGGAGTTTCACAATACAGTGAAGGGTATCATAGAAAAATGATTCACACACCCACATCCTAAGGGAGTTGATTTCTGCGATAATAAACACAGCCTTCATCTTCTTTTTTAGGTAACTCATCAATTATAAAGCATCCGCTATAAAAGAACTAACAATTTAAATTGTTTCCCACGCATCACTACTCATTGTTATATTTTTTCTTCCCCCTCCATTTAAATTGAAAATTGCGTCCCTACATCTTTCAAGTTATAAATGCCTTACATACGCCGCTTAGTTAATCCTCACCCAAGTAATTTGGATTTCAAGAGGTTTTTGAATCATTTTCAACAGTGGCTTAATTGTAATTGGGAAATAACTGAAATTGAATTGGAGCATTGTTATTTTTTTTCTGTAATTAAAAAATTTTTCTTCAGTTTTTAACTCCTGAAATGAGCAGATGCATTAGATAAAGGAGTGGTACCATGAATTAGCTATTTTTTCAGAAGTATATAATGAGTATTTTTGAAGTTGGAAGGATTTTTATTTTATTTCTAAGAAAAGATTTTACTGTTATCCATTACCACCATTTAAATCTAATCTAAATCTCAGTAAAAGTAATAAATAGTAAATACTGCCTATAAAAGAAAGGTAAAAGCTCTTTTTTTATAAAAATTTTTTTATCCATGGATAGTAACAAACGACAAATCTGAGCTTCGTAAATGAATATATGTATCAAATTTTTTTTTATCCATAGTTAGAAGGTAATGAATTGAAAATTAAGTTTCAAAAAACGACTTTTCTGAGTTTCGTAAATGTGTATATCCAGCATCACTTCATATTGTTAAATATGGCGTTAAGATATTTGTACGGAATGAAATTTTCAAATCATTAGCTTAATTATTTTCTTAAAATCAATTGTTTTGAAACTGCATCCTTTTTTTCCATTCATTTACTTTTAAAATTACAAAACAAAAAGTTGAGAAAATGAGCTTTTTTTTAAACAAACAAACAAACAAAAAGTTGAAAATGATATTCATGCTTCTTTGAGAAATTTTTAAGGGTCTATTTCTCTAAATTAGTACGGTATTCCATAAATAAACTTGCATTCGTTCGAACTGAGTGTAGTTTACATAATATGTACATAAAAATGCATTCGATGTGCTTTGTATTACAGTTTTTTCATTAAGTCATAATGGAAATATATTATTTAATATCTTGACTGCCGCTTGACTCGCCTATGATTCACAACTTTTATCTAATTAGATGACTTCACTACTTCAGTTAAGAGACAGCTAAAAAGAGATAATCTAATTAAATAGATAAATCGAATCACAGGCGTTAACTATAGCAGCAAACGTGCTAAAAATCTTTTTATTTTTTTATGAATTTTCTCTTGGTAAGAATCTAAAATCCTCATTAGTAATTAGCGCATTTGGATGCCTCAGAACTTAGTTGTGTCTTTAATAACCTAATAGAATCGCCAGTTACCATTCACTACATAGTTAGAAGGTGATGGTATAGTATGGTGGTTTTTATAACTTTTGAAAGAATTGAAAAATTAATGGACTTTGATTTGGAGTTTCAACTACATCTTATACAACTTAAAACTTTTTATGCAGTTTCCACATTGAATCTTGTGTTCTGAATATGACGTATTTCAGTCATCTGTCCCTTGATTGAAACAAGGAATTTCCTTCCTGGAAAGAAAATATAATACAACAAATTATTTTGCCACTATGTCAAAAATTATTTAATACAAATTTGTAATATTTTTAATTTCTGCTATAATAAGCATATTGCTTTTCGTTCTAATTAAAGACAATTAAAATGAAAAGCAAATTTTATATCATTATAGAGTCGTTATATTGTATTTTTATATCATTATAAGTTCTACGTATTTTTCTGCTAATGATACAGATAATGTTAACTGTTATTAACTATTAACCACTATTAACTAAATAATTGATTTGCCAGAGCCTCATTTATGCATCATATTATTGTATTTTTGAAATCATAATCTAACATTATATAATTCATGGTCGTTATAGTTCAATAAAAATGTTTTATGCAATCCATAAACAAAGTTTATTATAAACCTTTAATTGATCTTATATTGCAACACATTCCCTCAAAGAATATGTTAGATGTTTAGATAACAGAAAACTGAATAGCCATGGAGTGAAAAAGAAAAGAAGGCAGTTAAATTGTTGATAAATTGCGTATCATTTAGTAAAATATTTCATTTCCTCTGCTGTTTTTTAACCATTAAGAATAACTGAAAAATTAAACTTGAAAGAAAAATTGTAACTTTTAAAATTATGTTATGCTATATGATAGACTCCGTGTTAATATTCTCATGTTTTTAACAAGAAAAAGTAATTGCCACCAAATTATATATAATTTAATAATAACATTCATCAAAATTTCAATGCACACGTAAATAAATACATTTTTAATAGTATTTATACATTTTTATGTAAACAATATTTTTAAATAAAATAATTATTATACTACTCGGAATACTTTTATCGCCTGGCATTCTATTTTTAATTCAAATAAGAGCATCATTTGCGTCGAACTTTTTTTGAATTTCCTACAAAAAATATAGACTTATTAAACGGTTTTTAAAAACTACCGAAAGCTCATTTTTTTCTATAAATTATTAATAATTTTTGGAAAATGGTACTAAATTTAAGTGAGTGGGAACTTGGATAAATTAAAGTCGAAGAAGGCTAAATAAAGTGAGTTAGAATATCAGTAATATTTTTATTCAAAAGCAGTTGCAATGCACTAGGTAAAATAATCTTTTCCATATATGGATGGATAGTTTTTGATTAATAAAAAATTAAATATTTAATAATTTTTCTCGAAACCTCTTCTAAAACTTCGTTTGATAGCATGGGCGAGCAAAATTTGAAAAAAAGTCTAAAAGGTAGAATGAGTTTCTATAATGTACAAACTATTTTTTGCATTCACTTTTATTCATCTAAATTTATTAGAACTAATATTTTCTGTGTGAGTAGTACACACTTTGTTTTTCTGCACATGCGTCGGTCAATTCGCAAGAACGAGAGGACGAACCGTTCACCACCATACGGACGAACGCTGCTGTGAGATCCGGCTTTTGGACGTCTGTAGCCGTCAGTTGATTGCGGGAAGTGTCACCGCTTATCAATCACAGGCGTTGAAATTTCGAGCTCCTTCCTCATGGAATCGCCCCATTGTTCAACGATTTCAACTTTTTCTCCAGATATGTCTTGATTGAACATTTCATTACGGCCGTCTCGTCACTCACGATTAACAGTGGGATGAAATACAAATTGTACTTTTTGCTCGGACGGAGATTCAATTAAGAGGCCAGGAATCGCGTGACGAATGTTCGCTGACCTTTAATTTTATGGCAATTAAAACTGACTACTTCATTTATAATTCTGTAAAATATCACTTGTACTAATCCGTAAAGCTTAATGATTGATGACACGGTCTGGAATTTTTTTTTCTTTAACTAATATTAATGACAGTACTATAATACGTATTTACTAAAAACTGCAAGTAATAATATATATATAATGTAGGATAAAAGATAAACAGGAGAAATGTCTTCCTTCGAATTACATCTTCATATTTTTTCCTCATAATCAGGTAAAAGTTGTCCTTTTTGTCCAAATATGAGCATGATCATGGATGGTATGTTGTTAACAGCAATACCAAAAACAAGAAAAAAAACTTGGGAATGCGTTTCAAGTTTTTATGTGTTCCACAAGAATCTTTTCCCAAAAAAAGATAGCTGACCAATCAATGATTTATTTTAGGTTTGTGATTTTCAGTGTTATTGCAACTCAATGTTAGAAAGGTAAAATTACAGAAATTAGACCTTGGGATGAGTAGGCAGAATCAAATGATCGCTCAACTTAGAAATAAAAATAAAAGTTCTTTTTAAATGTGAATTTAAATGGTTATAAAAATAATTAATTTTGGAAATGAAGATAAAATGAATTTATATCATATATATAATAACTTGGGCTTATAAGAAAGTATTTTTTTTTTCTCGTATACACAAATTTGTTAACAAAATTTTTTAAATAATTGATAAAGTTGGCCGAAGAGTTTATTTATTTGTAATATTTGATTTGCTCTTCAATGAAATTTTCTTGTTTGTAATCAATTACATATTTTAGAATGTCATCGTTTTTCTTTGTTTTGGAGGGATGCGAAGTTTTATTAAATCAAGTCTAAATATAAGCAGGAAACATTTTAAAAAGTTATCATAAATTCTTTATAAATTATGTAACTGTCGTAAATGATTTACAAACGTCAACAAACGAATAAGCAAATATCCCAAATAGAAATTTATGATAACTTTATAATAACTTTATCATATTGAAACTTTATATATATATACTATTATATTACTTTTATATATATACTTATATTATACTTTACTTACTTATACTTACTTTATATATATACTTATATTACTTTTATATCATAATATATTTTCAATATGCAGCAATTATTTATCAAATGAACCAAGAACCTTACCTTCTATATCTTTGAATTTGACCCTTAAAACAACTGGATACTAAATTTACAGACTTTTACATTTAAATAAGAGAAATTTTTTGGTCTTTAATTAAATTTATTTTTATAGATATTGTGGAACTTCAAATTATTCTGGGTAGTGCCATTTGGTAGTAAATTTTCTCAAATTTACTACCAGATAGTGCCACTCGTAGGGAATCAAAATTTAATTAAATCAATTGACTAGCTGATAATTAAATTTCGAATTATCATCGAGAACACAATCGTACAAAATTTAATAAATCTACATATTATTAAGTGAGTGGAAAACCAATTGCAAAATTTCATCTTAACAAACATGAATTTTACCAAATTAAATAAAAGTATGTAAAAAGACTGAGAGAGAAAGAGAGAGAGAGAGAGAGATACAAAGTGACATGCTAAATACAGATGCCCAGAAAGATTCATAGGAAATGTATCTTCATTTTCTAACATTTAATATGTAATCCAACCCCAGGTATAAGAATTTTCATCATCTGTGGCACGCTACATCAAACGTCATGAAATTCGGCCGAATAATCTGACACTTAATTCCATGTAGCCTCACTAACCTTTAACCATTTCTACTCCTTTCTCTACATCTAATTGATAAGTTTTCTTTTTCTCATTTTTCTATTTATCTAAATCTTGTGTTGAGAAAGGTTTGAGCTATGGAGGAAGCAAGCGTGAAGATTAATTTTAGTTAGATGTCTTTGACTGACAACTGCGAGTGATTTGCCAAAGAAGGATAAAATATCTCATTGATTGGAAGTGCAACCAAAGAAAAAAAAAAGGACGATGGAAAACGATAAATTGTTTTCTCCTCTTCCTGTTAAAACTGAAAGTTTTAATTCACTGTTCATATATTACAGAATATAAGTATCCGCGTTTATTAATTGTAATTTTAAGCAAATATTTTTGAAATTTAAAGAAAATGCCTTAAAATACTTTTAAATATCGGGAAATATTATTTTTAAAAATATTTTTTTCAATTCCCCATAATTAATAATGTTCCTGAAAATTTGCTAATGATGATTCAAAAATTCATTTTCAAAATTATCTTATCCATTTTATTCGAATTCGGTTTTAAGCGTTTAATATAATTTTTTATCAGAAAAATTTATCACTTGTTTTTTGTCTATTAATTTTCAAATCAAATGTTCAATATTATTTTTTTTGAGTGAAAATCTAAGTTTGAATTTTAATTCTTCTTGAAAAAATCCTACATTTGTATGCATCCTTTATATTTACACTTATTAAATTATAGAGTCCTTCTTGGAAAAATCTTGAGGCTCGAAGATAAAAATTTGCCGTATAATTCAACAAGATTTCGATTCCCCTGACGGCACAAGAATGGCAATACTGGTTAGTTAACAGTCTCGTCGCAGAGGATGGGACGTATTTCTTTACTTGGAACTAGTGGATAAGACACTCACTGGGCATCTGAATTGAGCTCTTCACAATATTTGTATTGGTATTTGAAGCAAGCTATCCAGTCATTCAATTATGCTGTATATCCTAATGATTGAATGGAATTTTCTTTAATCAGACCTTTATTTATAATCATAAGTTACTGTGACTTTGTATATAATGTATGACGATCTCATTGAAACGGCGAAATTATTTTATTTCAGTCGTAATATTTATATTCAGGTATATCTCTCTATTTTATCCAAAGTTAATGAGAAATTTTTCATGTATAGTTATAACTGACTATACTTGAAAAAGTGAAAGTGAAAAGTTTCTCAGTGATGCTTTTCAAGTTAAGTAATAAAGGATTACGAAATATCTAGCAATTTTGTATTTATTTGCTTCTTTTATCAATCCAGTATTTGGCACACACATCATTACAACCAAATGCTGTTTTTCATTGTCCTCAGAGACATAAAACCACAAATTTAGAAGAACCCACAATCCTGTTTCCAAGGTTAAAAGCATGTTATTATTCGCTTTAAATATATACGGAATGATGATCCTTGAACCACAAACAAGTATCAACATATAATCATCGAAGTGCACTATATTGAAATGGGTATAATTAAAAGGAAAAGGAGTTAACTCGAGAAGAGTATTTTTAAGTGATTTAGGAAGTAAATGTTTCGTAAATTTATATATTAAGCAAACTTCTGAAATACTTTTGTAGAAGAAAGACTACTTTAAAAAATAACACTGTGCACTATTTGAAAATGAATTTCTTTGCTCTGAAAACCTTTCGAAAGACATTTTTGCTTGCACGGAATCTGAAATGTTCGGAAATTAAATAATCAAAGCTCGTTTTAATCACCTATTTCTCATAACATCACTTTAAACACATGGCAGCAAGAAGAAAAAGAATAAAACCTGCCAACAATAAAAATAACAATGTTATCTGACCATATTTAAAACTCTTGTCTTCCAAAGTAAAACCTAACCACTTTGCAATTATTATTTAAAGACGAAATGTTCTCAAATACAATAAGTATCAGAGTTAAAAACTTCTTTTTATTTTTAAAAGATCACTTAGTAACTAAGAAATCCTCCACTCCGCGAAAAAAAAAAGAATGATCACGCTAAAATAAAAACAAAAGGAACCCTGTCAAATTCCACCAGTCAATTGAATATTTCTTCCATCCAATGAGAACGCGTTCATTACCAGGAGGGGAAAAAACTCGAAGGAAAGAAAAAAAAAAGAAAAAAAGAACCCGTTCCGTGGCCCAGGGATGCAACGAGACAAGAAAAATGCCAATTAGTTATTAACTGTGGTCGAGCGCAAATAAATTACAAGAGCAAGCATTCAACTATATTGTAAAACGTGTGAGATGCCACGGGCCGCTCTTCGGTATCAACTTAGAGGGGGAAGGGTATAAATATCAGGGAAAGTCGTGGCGGAATCGTGAGAATCGTGACCAAGGGTCGTGACACAATCCACGTGCCAAAGTCACGACGATCCAACACTGGATGTTGAGTCAATAAAAAATGCAATTAAGTAAAAACAAGAATAATAATAAAACTGAAGGCAGCGCGCGTGCCAAACGTCGTGATATCTATTTTGGCGGGAAGTTGCAATAATCGTTTGGTCACGAAGTTTTGAAGGAAGATGCTTCGCTAAGTGTGATAACGAACTCAATAATGTATTTGTGAGGCGTTTTCAATAGGTATCGCCAATAATGACCTATCATCCATGCAATGCATTGGTTTGAGGTGGGACGTTCCGAACAGCTAAAGAGCTTAAGCTGTTAGGAACCAATAAGGTTGATGTATCTTGACGAAAATAATTATCCGAAAATAAACATGCCTATTTTATCTTCGAATTTTTGTTGTTTGTTTTTCGGTTTAGGTGGAGAGAAGGCGTTTGCGTTTCTTACACAGTTTTTGGGAATGTATCTTCTTCCCTAGCTGAAAACAATATTGCAATATAGCTTTCATTTTGGGTTTTGACGAGTCATTGAAATTTCAAAACTGTTGATGTTAATAGGTTTTTTTTTTTTTTTAACATTTCCATTAGCAGCTGCATTCAAATGCAAATTACTTTTTGCTATGGAGAACTGAATTATTAAAAATATTCTTCGCATATCATCTATATAATATCTAAATGACATATGTCAAATTTGCCAAAGAATTTTATTGGTGAAAAATATTTGTAAAGATTAGATACATCTGTTCTCAGATTATTTTGTATGTGATTGTTGTATGCTGTCACAATATGCCATATGTCGCTAATTGTTTCAGCTGTTAGATTAATATTTATTACGCTCTGCTAAGTGTGACTTTTGACATATAACATTTTGATTTAACAGCGACGATATAATTTAAAAAACAATAACTAAGCATTCCTTTTAGAAAATCAAAAATATTCTATAAATGTGTTAGTACACTCCATCATGTTTTTCTTATGCTTACAAATAATGTGGTTTTAAAAGGGTTTTATTTAATAATTAATTCTTTAATTTAGTTTTCACACCTCTTTTTTCTTCCTTTTTCTTCTTGTTGAGGTTAGATTCTAAATATTATCACTTCCGCGTAGCAGACGTTACTCGAGTGAAAAAGGGGGGGGGGGGCAGCTTTCAGGCGGTTGATGTGAACACGTTTCAGCTGATGCACACAGGTTTCATCACATTAAACTTAATAAGTTTTTTGTTTTTAGACATTTTATAAATCGACACTGCTGTATCAAAATGCCATCTATCAAGTCTTCCATGACATTATATTGGTGCTAAGAATTTGTATAGTTTAGAGACATCCGTTTTCAAATTGCTGCATGTAGTAGTTGCATGTTGTCAGAGGCCAGTGGATCCAAGTGTTACATCAAAATTTCGCTTGTTTGGCTACGTGTGACTTTTTTCCAAACAACAATTTGATATAATAGCTATGATATCTTTTTTATATTTTATTTATTCAATTAATTACTTTAATGCACGCAGATAGGAATGCATGTATAAAATATTGCATTTCACTATGCATAAATTTTAATTTCGATGTGATTTCCCGGTTTAGTTTCCTCTAGAAGGTTTTAAATTAGAAATTCTATGCAAGAGAAAGTTTATACCAGAAATTTTATTTTTCAACATACTTTTCTAGAGTTAATACGTCAATCTCTATTGTAAGAAGAATAAAAAAAAGTCCAGCTGTTTTCTGCAATAATTTTTTTAGAGAAAAAAAAATAAATCTTTATCTAACTCTCTTTGCATCTCAAAGTTAAAATTAAAATGATAGATAAAAAAAAAAAAAAAAGAAACACGCCATTTTTTTTCTTCTATCGTACTAGAAATGGTAATGCAAAACTATATAAAAGTTTAAAGAATTCTGATTGAAAAAAGATATTTTCCCATACTTCTAAAAGTCTTTACAGAGAATAGTGACAACGAAAAAGCGAAAAAGCAAGCATAGATAAAAGCAGAAAGTGTTACAAAGAGGTAAAAAGCATACATTTATCCATTTCATTACACCTAACATATGCATGGCAGATTTTTTAAAAAGATTTTTTATATAAAGATACCTATTGAAATGGTACTCATAATTCAACTTTAGAAAAATTCCTCCTCAATGAGCCAACTACCTTTCAAATAACCTTGCTCACAAACAATGACCTTTTAAAAGTTTGAGTATGAAAGACTTTGTGTTCAAAGTTTTTCGATTGCTGAAATCCATTAGAAATTAAAGATGTTCATTCCTAACTTTGATCACTTTTTCTGACCTATGCATGTTATTTTTCGTTGAAAATCCTTCATCAATTTTAATCTCTTCCAATCTTTTTTACCTGCATAATTCCAAATCTAGTGAAATTAGAAGTGGAAAATGCGAGAAATGTTTAGCAATTTTCTTTCCCTAATATCCCAAATGAAAAGGATGGCAGAAATCTATTTTCTCGTTCTGTTTAACAATTGGAATTTTTTCACATGTACATCAACAATAAGAGACTTGAGAATTTTTTAGGAGGCAGCAACACATTCTAAATTTTTTAATAATTTATTATTTGTGATGTGTTCAGTGAATAAATACTTTTTATTATAAAGGTGAATAGGACAAAGATGTATAAAAATTATCTTTAATTTTAATAACTTGATAATGTCAATATAAGTGATTTTCTGTATCATTAACTGCATAAGAAAATTGAAAAGTACAACATGAATGATGTAATTCACTACCTTATGTCATGAGGATTTTAAGTATTTATGCTTGGTTATATTTATATATCCTTTTTGTAGAATTTTTGTACTAAAGACAACTTTTTAACAATAGAGTCAAAAGAGCTTCGCAGGCTTAAAATTTCCACAGTAAAATTAATAATACCCTGGCTTTAAAAAAATTTTGACACCCTTTTTTAGTCATTAATGAAACTTCGTCTCCAAAGTTTTTAAGTTACAAACTGAACTTGCTTGATAAAGAATTATTTTACAGTTATCATTTATACAAATTATATACAATTTTTTAAATGGAATTTTAAGGTAAATCTTTATCAGTATAGGACTGCTGAAACAAAAAAAAAACAGCCCTTTAAAGTTTTTCAGAAATGTTATATTTTTTTAATCCATGTGTAAACAAATACAATGATGTACAAGTTTTTGTTCCTTTCTCAATATGGTCAGGGAATAATTTCCCAATAAGACTAGAAAAAATATTTCCCAAAACTTGAGTGAGGTTATACTCGTATTATTTATAACCGCATTTCTAGTCTTTAAATAGAAATTGCGAAAGCAATAAGAATTTTACTGAAAATGTTCATGTCCTTCCACAGCTACGCGCCTGTGATTCATCCACAGAACATCTGTCCGACTACTATTTCTCATGGCTGTTACATCCTCATATAGAGACCATAAAACAACCCGATACGAAGTCGCAATGGATATGAAAAATTCATACCTCCGGAAGCCCGATTCTGCGTCACATAAATCCTAGACCACCCCCAATCAAGAAGTCAAACTCTACTGTTCGTTTCCCAAGTTTTACCCAAACGTCTTCTGTTTCGTTTAACACCGTGTGCCCCTTCACAACAGGCAAACTGTGCTGTTACCCGTCACTAACAATTGATGTATAGAACCTGAGTGGGGCTACTAAAAACAAAGGTATAGCGTTAAGGTACCTGCGGAGAAGGGTCATATGCTGGAAATGAGAAGCACATAAAAACTGCTTCCAAGTATGACATTGAGACTTGGTCAGAGTGCAAATAATGCCGTGAGCTTTGCTGGAAGGGGAGATTCAAAAATTGCATTAAGTAAAAAAGGCAGAAGGTCTGTAAGATTTAATAACAACAGGGTACCTTTTAACATTGTTGGAGTTCATAGGGGGGGGAGGAGAGAATTGTCTGAAATGTCACTGTTTTTTTCTGGTGATATTTCCAACAGTTTTTTTTCTGGTAACTTCAGTTTTGTTTAAACACAGTGCTGCTGAAGCAATTAATGTTAATTAATGAAATTATTGCTTTATTTAATAAATTTTTAAGCATAATGAGTTATGGATGTTTTGATTATCTGTATTATCATAATCTTCATCTGAGGAAATGTCTAGAATCCTGGCAAGAATTAAAAAAATTACTAGGAAATTTTATTTTTCTTCGGAAGTTAAATAAATAACTATATGTAAAAAATTGTCAATGTTTCCCAACAGTTTAATTTCGAGAAAAAAAAACCAGTTTAATTTGTAAAAACATATCTAAGTCTGATTACATTAAGAGAAATTTATCATGGGTTTTATTTTTAAAAGCAAACTAATGATTTCATTTAAAAAAATTTAATTTTGTGGTCTCTGATATTTTTATGTCGAATCTATCCTCCAGTTAATTGTCAGTTTTACCTATATTTCTATGGCTATATAAAGATAAATTTAGATCTCGAAATAATGATTACTTTGAATTTTATAACATATTTTAATTTTTCCTTGCCTAGGCGATGATTCTAATACCAATAAATCTAGATTATCTAATCAAATCTAGGATTCAATGATTTAATAATAAAGTGGAAATGTGGCATTTTTTTTTTTTTTCGTTAGAGGGATTTTGAAGCATATATAACACAGTAACACAGCATGTGTTATAAACCTGTCTTTCTTCTATTTGAGGGTTGATTCCTTTCCTGGTAGAGTTTTTGAAGAAACCAGCCCACATTAGTGTTTCTCTTGAAGAAAAATCAGGAAAATTTTCAATAACCTACCGAACTGCTATTATCAGTTTATTGCTATAGCACACATTGGTCTACTAGTTTCTGAAAGCGGCTGATTATAAAATGGGACACAACCCATACGAGTCTTCTTCCCATTCGTAATATGTAGGTAAAGAGTTTTCTTTTAATTTTCTCTGCATTTTTGTTTTTTCTGTCAAAACTTCTCCTTTCCGAATGTTTCTGTAAACGTATTTTACTTATCCTTAAAGTTTGGCCTAAGATTTAGAGACACACTGTATGCCATAACATGATTTGGAATACGAGTGTTCGAAGTGTTCTTTTATGTGTATAAAATAACTGCAGTAATAATAAATGTTTATTATTTTCTTAATTTACAATAATCAGAACATCGATTATTGTAAAAAACTAAATATTACTTATACAAGAGTTAATAAAAAATGTCAATAAACAAGAATTTTTTTTTGTACTAAATAAAAAAAATATTTCTAATATTTAATGATAAAAGAATTCAACGATCATCTTTTAAATTCATTTTTCACTATAATTTAGAGAATATTGGCTTTATGTGAAACAACTAATGCACCAAAACAATTATTTCTTTTTGCATTTTCTTCAAGCTTTAGATTTCCGGGAAGAGCAGGGTATTTATAAGTTTAATATAAAAACGTTTATCAGACATCTCTTCATTTGCGAACAGCATATTTAATTTTCTACATTTACAAAAATTTTACGTCTTAGAAAAACTTCATATGGAAAATAATTGACGACTTATCTTGTTAATTTTATTCATGAGTGATATATAGCTAATGCCATATGTAAGGCACTACACTAGTTAATAGATTATTGAAGAGAAAACAGAAAAGTTTTTTTTACAATGTTTTTACAATTTTTCTTAATATGCAGCAATTTTCCAAATGTTTCTGAAAAATATTGTGAAATCAAATGGTAGTTATTTTTAACTATTTTTGAAAAAAAAAAAAAAGATTTGCTTTGTAAATTTCGCACCTTTATGCCTCGATGCAAAAAGAATTTCGATATGAGACAGTATACTAATTCGCGCGAATTTCCTAATTTAATATCTAATGTGATGTAATTACGCAAAGTACTTTTTTTTTCCATTATAACTTTTTCTAGAACCAGACCCGTATTAGCAAATCTGAATTCTACAGGCTAGTTATTTGATGCCCCATTATAACCGACACTTAAAATCTATGCGCTTATGGCCGATGAAAATAATTACCTACCTACTGCAGAGGGGGAAAAATCAACTCTTCTCTGCTAAGGACATAAAATTTTACATATCGGTGCCTTTAAAAATAATTAACAATTTTGAGCTTAAAATGTATTGGACATAATGTTATTTAACATCAAATATACATTGAAAATCATGTCTACTCACAATATAAACAGTATTATTGTTTTGAAATTAATTGCAAATTGCAATATATAACGTATATCTTTTAATACAGTGTGATAAAAGAATTAAATTTGATGCACTACTTTGGTATTATATTTGCGTTGCATATTAAGTATAATGATAAAGAAGTGGCCTTTTTTTTATCATTGAAAGAACTGGTAACTTATCTCAGATGCATAGTTTAGGATTTTACCATTGTTTCTCTATATATTTAAATCTTTGAATTGATATACATATTTATTCAGTATCACAAAATCGTTGGTTCTCTAGTTCCAAACTCTGATAGTATTTTTAATTTTAAGGTATATTAAAATGCAATTAATGAAAATTTTAGGTGCCTTGGAAATAGTTTTAAACCTGGGCAACAGCCCACCTTGCTCATTGGATAAGACAGCTTTGACTATAAAGCAAGGTGTGTGGAATATGTTTTTAATCTCTTTTTAGATCTACACAATCAAAATTTACATACGGCTGCTTTTCGAACTGTTGATATTAATATAATCTATAAATTATCTAACTGGTTTACAAAATTAGCTTACACATTGATTACAATTTAATTGCAAATCAAAGAGATATTATTGACATAAAAAACGGTACTCTATTATTCTCGAGAAAAGAAATTAAATTATTGAGATAGATAAGTTTTTCTGGAAATGTTTTCTTTAATCATTAATATTTTCCCATTTCTTTTCCTTTAATGTGATTTCATTTTCTTATTTCGAGATAAAGTAGAATTATTATTTTTATTATATAAGTTCTTATTTTGAGTAACAAAAAAATTTTTTTTTTCAAATTCAGCATTAATTAAAAGATATAATTTCATTTTTACTTCTGTAAACTTTTTTTGTTTCATTACCGAATCCTTTAGAATGAATATTTGCTCTTATCTTTTTATCTTCTGAAAGACTGCATCGAAGTTGCTCTCTTTCCATGTAGCGGAAAATTACCCCCGCATCATCTTCAGTAACACAAAGTTCCAACTCTCCGTATTAGTACGCGAAGTGAGAACAGAAAGAAACATAAACTTTATGACCATCATTTGTTTAACACAGCCCACATCAGATGATAATCAAACTGTGAAACAGTCTGGGAAGCAGGATATTGAAAATATGCAGGTAAAGTGGCAACAACGCTCGCATAATGCGAGGTGCGAAAAAAAAAAACTCGTGAGAAAACACCCAAAAATACATTAGTGCTTTACTGAAAGCAACCACTAACAGTGTACGGGAGGTATATAAAGATATAGATGGAGATGAACTAAGAATAAACCGTATATTTTGAATACCCATCCATAACTGTTAAAATTCATTCTGTCCTTATCATACTTCAACGCATATCAGAGGCCTGCCCATCCAATATTCCGACTTATCAATTCATCGTACTTCCAGGACCTTAAAAGCAGAGATGATAGCAGAAATAAACCCTGCCAAGACTTGACCGAACTCCCCCAAGAATTTACTGCTGGCGAAGCATGAAAAAGCAAGAGAAAAGATTTTGATAAGAAATCCATTCTGCACGGTCCATGCTTAGACAACAGCCCCCAAAAGGCGAGGTGAGGGCGCACAAACCACATAAAATTACCAACCAGTCCAGCACTACTTGAAGGAGGTCTTTTACTATTTTATAGACCAGCTCACTACTGGAGACGTTTGAACAAGTAGAATAACTGGTGTAATCAGAAGCACGTCTTCGAGTCTGATTAGGGCTTTTTGAAAGTAGCTCCTATACCTTATCGGAGGTCCAAGGGCTTCTTCTGATGTCTTCATTTAGGATGTAGAGATCCGTGGAGGGTAAATATACGGCCCTAAGTGAAGGAGATGGAATCCGTGTACAACCGGCAGAGACACGGTGAATACAAAGCAGACTGTATATTAATAAATCACTAAGCATTCACGATAGTTCACGATATCCCGTGGAGCTTTTAGTACACCATTACGGGAGACTGTCTCTCAGCAGGAGAGCTGTAGTTCGCTCGTTTATTATTTTTGCTTTAATTGGCCACACAAAGTAAGAGTCTTGTGTGTGTAGTGAAGTAGGAAATGTTTCGACACAACCATAGATCATCTATAGATGCTGCCATGTTTTCCAGGGTTTGGAGGTGATTTAAACATAACGGATAAATAAGACAAGAAACCTTGAGAAGGAATTGGATGAAAAAAATATTAATTATCTGACCAATTTCGATATCAGTACGTCTTTGTGGAAATGCTGCTTGACCAATTTACTTTTAATTAGCTGTGCTTGAATTTTATGTTCGAAACTGGCGTTAAGATTAATTTTTAAGGACAGGAGGTAACTGAAAAACGTTAATTGCATTTTTGAAAGTTCAATATATCATTTCTAGTTTATTACAAGTATAGAAAGAAATGCACACTTTTCCGTCGTTTTGTCTTGAAGAAACCTCTCTGTTAGTGAAACTATGAAAACCTACCTCTTGTCATAATACAAAAGAAAACCCATAGAATAAAATAAATTTTAGCTTCCTTCCAGAAGATTGAGACAAATGATAAAATATGGTATCACTTGCGTCACTAACAAAACTTATCAAGATTATCTATCGTAAAATGATAGAAAATAAATTCGGCACAACACTGGAAACCCAAATAAATTTATTAGAAATATTAAAAAAAAATAGTTACTTAAGAGTTATGTATCAAATCTACATTGAACAAATATTTTCATCTAGTTTTTTTCCTATTTTGTACAATAAATGCATTTTTTCCAACCTTTTGTAACTGGAGTTTTTTAAAATGTTATCAACATACTTTTTCTTGTTTATTGAGCTGAAACATAATTTTCTAAATATACGAAAACCACAGAAATACGAATCCAGGTGTTTTTGAATCCAGCTCAAAATTTTTAAAATTTTATTATATTTAGAAATTTTCAGGGCCTTTACAGATATTAGTACTTAAACTTTTTTTTGTTATATTTTCGATAAAATCATTATAATTTTATTTCGTAGAACAAGATAAAATTTCGTTTTATTCCAAAAAATCTATATTATTTATATCTTATTCCATAGAACTTTTATTATTTTTATCTTATTCCATAGAACCTTTATTATTTTTATCTTGTTCCATAGAACCTTTATTATTTTTATCTTATTCCATAGAACCTTTATTATTTTTATCTTATTCCATAGAATCTTTATTTTTTATCTTATTCCATAGAATCTTTATTATTTTTATCTTATTCCAT